>CM071871.1:36347374-36365368 GCA_036759665.1 Gynandropsis gynandra | reverse complement strand
TTCTTGTGCATTGAAGGAACACAAAGCACATTATCAAGCAATAATGAACGATTTGGTAAGGAGAGCGAAAAGGAACCCGTATGAGTGATCGATTGTCCGGAGCCATCAGCAATGGTGACCTCTTCGCCACCGTGATACGTATTGTGGAGTGATAGATTCTGCAAGTCGGAAGTGATGTGATGTGAGGCACAACTGTCAAGCAGCCAACTCGAGGGACCATACGTGGTATACGTGGCAACATTTGCAGTAGGCGGCCAAGGACGTGGAGGAGGTGTCCACCGTTGTGAAGTCGGATCGGAGGAGTTGTTTGCGGATATGAGGCGGAAGCGGGAGTAGAATTTAGCGCTGTGTCCTTGAGTCCCGCAAGCTTGGCAGCGGCCTCGGTAACCACTCATGGAGTTACGGTTGTTGTTGTGACTCCATTGAGGGTTAGGGTTGCGTGGTCTTGAATGGGTAGCAGCAATATGAGCCGTGACCGGTAGGGCAGCGACAATGGGTGGTAGATCTACGGCCAATTTTGCCTCATGATTGAGGAGTTTTTCGTGCAGCTCCTCAATTGAGATTGCGGTGTGCCGTGACCGGTAGGGCACCGGCGGCGGGTGGGAGATCTACGGCCAATATTGCTTCATGATTGAGGAGTTTTTCGTGCAGCTCCTCAATTGAGATTGCGATATCTTTTGCATTGATCACATCAGCTATAGGTTTGTATTCCTCCGGCAGTCCATCAAGGATGGCTTCAAGAACGTCCTCGTGATCCATCAGTTTCCCGAGGAGAGAGAGTTCATCGGTTTTGGTGGTGATGAACCGTAGGTATTCTTCCACCGATTGAGATCCTTTGGCACAAAGTTTGATTTGATCTCTTAGTTGTTTGATATGACCACGAGAGGCTTTGCCATAGATGTTGGTTAAGGTTCGCCATGCTTCTCGAACGGAAGTTGCTCGGGCAATGACCGGTTGTAGCGGGAGAGAGAGTGCGCCGAGCAAGGAGCTGAAGATCAAACGATCTTGGTGTTTCCACGGGCTGAAGGCGGGATTGGGTTGCTGGATCCCATCAACGTGAATCATGGCTGACGGTATAATAGAGTCTTCGGTGATGAAGCACTCGAGATTGTAACCTTCGAGGAGAGAGCGGATTTGAACGCTCCAAGTGAGGTAGTTCGTCGGGGTGAGTTTCGTAACGCTTGACATGTTGTAAGCAAAAAGAAGTTTCTGTGGCTGTTGCGGATCGAACATGCTCACAGATTCGGTACGCTCCGGGATGTTCGACATGAGGACAAGACGTGGCTCGGGAGACTAGGAAAGTTGTTAGAGGACGCGGTCGGTTTTGGTGGGGTTTGTTGGGACGCGTCCGAGAATCAAGGAGTGCAATTGGTTGAGTCGGTGTGAGTGAGATCTGGGTCCGTGGTGGTCAGATCCGTGGTGGTGAGACGACGGGGCCAAGAGAAAGTCGCCAAGAGTGATTGAGCGACGGGGCGCAGATGGACTGGCAAGATAGATCCGTGCTGGTGGGGCGATGGAGGAGCAGCTGATCCGAGGGGTGAGACGTCGGAGCAGCGACGGAGGGTGGGCTAACTGCGGTGGCCGGACCGGTGATGGTGCGTCGGCTAGGGTTGGCCGAGAAAGAGGAAGTGAGCGGTTAGGGTTTCGTCGTGAGACGATTTTAGCTCTGATACCATGTGAATGGCAATCTGAATTATTGATTACTGAAAACCCATAAACTGCTATATATACAAGAGGTTAATGATATGACCTAATGAGAGAATAGTAAATTACAAATATACCCTTAATACAATAATATCCTAATATCCTTATACAGGGTACATGTTGGTCCCATTCCCAAACAACGACCAGTCTCTAGCCAATTGATCCCCTAAAAGAATGGGAAAACCAAACATCACAATGTTAGTCGGGTTAAGACAGAAATAAACTCTTGGAAATGAATATCGAAACTCATGATCACTACAAAAAAACAGGCAATTTCCAACGGATATATCCGTTGGAAAATTCCTAAATCCATTTGAAAGGGCTATTTCCAATGGATGTCAAGGGATTTCAGTCCGTTGGAAATCGTTCGTTAGAAACCGAATCCGTTGCAATTCGCAACGGCCTTCCAACGGATAATATCCGCTGCAAAATTATAACGGAACTTCCAACGGAACTATCCGTTGGAAAGGTTGAAACGGACGCCCGTTGAAAATATTTGTAACGGATGTCAGTTGCAAGTTTGCAACGGACGGTCGTTGAAAAAAGGGCAACGGGCGTCCGTTACACTATTTTAACGGACATCTGTTGCCATTTAGGTGGGAAAAATGAGCGGAAATTTAGCTTTCCAACGAGCATCCGTCTCTGAGATCGCCATCACCTCTAGATGGCTTTGCATCTGAATCGGGACCCTGTTCTTGCTGCGAAGTTGATCCCCTCTCTTGTCCCATCAACTCGATGACGCTCTCCAAGTGCTGAACTTTGGCTTCGTGCCCCTCGATCCGACGTTGTTGCGTGAAACTCTCTTGCACTACGGGAGGTACCGTCGTGGCGTCCTCGACGATGTCCTTATAAAAGGAGCCGAGACCGTATAGACGTCCCTTACACGATCTCACCGACTACAAGACAAACAAAAATAATGTTAGATTTTTACAAATTATTTTATTAATAATCGAAAAATAAAATAATGAACTTTTACCTCTAAATAAATTTTGTCCTTCTGTAAATGACTGGGTTCGTCGGGACTTGAACTACAAGCTTGAGATTGTTGTGTGATCTTCTCCGTCACAGCTCTCACGGTTCGCTCCGCTCGAGGATCGACGAGTTCGGATTCGTCGGCCTCTTCCCCGACAACCGGCTTCTTCTTAGCATGGGTTTCTAATACCAGCTCAAGAAGAGTCGATTCTCTTCCTATCCATTGCATCTATAATATAAAATAAAGTTAGTTAGATAAATATTTAAACAAAAAAAATTTACCAATTCTTTTCTTCGTTTCAGGAAGGATTTTGATCCCGAAGTATGACGATGTGGACCATCTCCGGGAACCTTCTCACCGTAGCGATATTTTTTGGCTTGCTCACTCTTGGCCTTGAATTCTACGGACTTCCAATGCTGAAACATTTTACTGAAGACCGTTTTCGTTGCCCATCTCGGTTTGCAATTGTTGGCGTAGTAGTTGTGTTTCACACCGTTCATCATCAGGAGCATCCGCGCCTGCATGTCGTGCATCCATGCCGTGTAGATACGCAATGTATCTTTTTACCTCCATCTGTATGAGCGCTGAAAACAAAGTTATAAAATTTTTAGTTTGATAACATATATATATATATATATAACAAAAAATTTGAAATTTAATTTAATAAAAAACTTACTATAAAAGTGTGCCACCATCGCTGGCGCACAACTTCTGGCGTGACTTGCTAGGAATAGTATATTTCGTCTTGTAAGGACCCTTGGATAATGATGTTGTTTGTGTGTTTTAGTACATTATCAACATCAAACCTGTAAATCAACAATACAAAGTTAGATAATATTTATAACATATAATAATACAAATGAAAATAGTAATTTTTTACCATAACGTCCCAGGAGAACGTTCTGGATCGATAATCGGAAGGGTTGGACGCCCATCGAAATCATCGATCAAAGAATCAATATCTATCATATCGTCTTCTTCATCAAATATCGGCGGTGCCGATTCTGGTGAAGGAGGACAATATGGTGGTGGTGGAGGCGGGGGAGGAGCTCCCGCGGAACCAGCTAATAAACCCCCGATCCTATAAACCGTCTCGGTCTCATTGTCTTTCTAAGGATTTAGAGTGTTTTTAGGTGAAATGTTAATTTGAGAGGATTTTTGAGTTTGTGATTTGTGTTGAAATAAGAACTGTTCAATGGGTTTATATATATCGAATTTTCCAACAAGCATCCGTTGGAATTTCCAACGGATACCCGTTGGAAAACATGTCATCTCAACGGACGGAGTAAATTGACGCGATGTCTTGTATTCCCAATGGGCATCCGTTGGAAATTCCAACGGATGTTCGTTGGGAATGCGTGTTCCCGAGGCAACGGACGGTTTGGAAAAATCTGCAGACTAGGGTAGGCATCATTACCTAGTCCAACGGGCATCCGTTGAAAATTGCAACGGATGCCCATTGCAATCTTGCTAACGGTCATCCGTTACAAAATACCAACGGAAGCCCGTTAGAATGGTTTCGACCGTTAAGTTTCCAACGGATGCCCGTTGGAAATTTGGTAACGACTGTCCGTTAGAAAATTTGCAACGGATGCCCGTTGGAAATATGGAAAACTTGAAAATTTTTTCTAAGTGTCGGGGTGGAGTTCGTGTATCAACGGGCATCTGTTACCAATTTTCAACGGATGCCCATTGGTATTAGATAATTCTATGTTTTAATACATCTAACATCGTTTATATAACCTATTCGATTGGATTAACATTACGATTGTTCGATTACACATCATATATATTACTACACATCATGAACGTTACAATTCATTTACATTAAACATCATCTACATTTATTACACATATTATAGACATTATTGTATTTAAATTTCTTCTTCATTAGATTCATCGATGGGCGAGTCATCATTCGCTTGTTCATTGAATTCATCGTCATTTTCATCTTCAGCATCTTTTGGTTTAGCGTCTTCATAATCGCGTATGAGTTCTCCGTCTATGTCATTTCTCGCAAGAATCTCCTCGCGATCTGTATCAATTAAACGAATCGGCTGCGGATGATCGGGTTACAACGTATCTTCTTTATCATCAGAGCTTATGATCCCTCGTGGCTTGATCTTTACTACGACCCACCACTCCTCTCTTCGATGTTTCAATGTTGTTTGATATTGCACATAACATACTTGATATGCCTAATCTATTGTGATGAATGGATCATACTTACCATATTGCCGTGCTGGATTGACGTCAATTCCTCCTCAACGGTTTTTCGTATTCCACGTTCTACGGTTGGGTCAAACCACTGACATTTAAAAAGCATCACCTTCAACCCAACGAGAACAGGGTATTCCAGTTGTATGATTTGGTGCAAATTGCCGTAGAAGTTATCGCCCTCTATATCACAATTAACGCAAACACCATAGTTGTATGTGCTTCTATGTTTTCCGTGTTCGTACGTGTGGAACGTAGCCGCGAGTAAACAAGATTTGCTGACACATGACATTTCGTGCGGGACCATTAGCCAAATCTTTTAACCACGTAGCAAGTCTTTCATCAGAACATTTCACCTGTACGTAGCATAAACAAATTAATACTTTTATATGAAATTAATTTAAATAGATGTGTACACAAGTACTTACGTAGTCTCTCAACCACGAGCCATAATGTTGACCTTTCATGTCTATGAGTTCTTTTGCATTTAGATGAGGATATGTACCAAGTACTTCTTCATCAAATATCCTGAATAATGAAAATACGTTATATTTTAATATATATATATATATACACATATATATGTAAAAGATTGAAATTAATATGTACGTACCTTTCGAACGGTAATAACTCTTACTAATTTAGTAGTATATATGACAATCAAACCAACATGGTTTCTTTGAAGATTTCTTCCTCGTGGTAAGAGCTCAGCAAATGCAAATGAGCCGCTGCATAAAAACGTGACAATCGTGACTTTTCAATCCAATTAGCCTCGAACCAACAATATCCACACACTGAGCAATGTTCGATGCATATCCATCGGGAAACTTAACGTCCTCTTTTAACCACTTTAATAACGTCGTTTTCGCCAGACCAAACAATCTGAATACCGGGACATGTGACCTTCCATCTCGTAATTCCAACTCAGATCGTCGATATATTGACTTCAAATCTTTTCTTGATTGTATATTATTCTTGGTTTTACCCGCCACATTCAAAATAGTATTTATGATTTTATCAAAAAAGTTCTTCTTGATATGCATAACATCTAAATTATGACGTAATATCAATGATTTCCAATGTGGTAGTTCCCAAAAGATACTACGTTTATACCAGTTATGCCATTCACCTTGACCAAAAGATACTACGTTTATACCAATTATGTCATTCCTCTTTTCGGAAAGCATGGCCATGAGGAAGAAACCTTCTATGATAACCAAACCAACATGGTTTCTTACCATGTACTAGTCGAAATGTATCTGTATCCTCCATACAATATGGACATGCCAATCTTTCGTGCATACTCCATACAATATGGACATGCCAATCTTTCGTAGTATATCTCAAAAGCTTGATTATTTTCCGGTAAATATTCTCGCATTGTTTTGCAAAATGAATCCATGCAATTTTCAGCCACATTGTAGTTTGTTTTAATACTCATCAATCTTGAAGATAAAGATAAACGAGACTGATCTTCACGACAACCTTCATATATAGGCTGTTTCGCTGAATACAATAGGTTGAAGAATTGACGTGCATCGATATTCGACATCTCTTCATGCGTTTGTTCATTAACAGCTCTAGGAAAAGCATCTGACACCATTTCCACATATGGATTGGTCGTTGATGCTTCATAAATAACTTCTTCATTTCGTTCTGCTTGTGCATCTTGCACAATATCTCTAACACCACAATTTTCACCGTGAAAAAACTAAATTTCGTAATTTTCAACGAAATCCACCTTATAAAGATGTTTGCAAACAATTTCTTGACTTTGATACTTCATGTTTTTGCATCTTTTTCATGGATATAACATTGTCCTGCGTTCTTGACACAAAGGCTGCATCGATGCAAAACTCATGAATTGCTCAAATCCGTGTAAGAATTCTTGCGTAATCTCTTCGGTTACAGGATCTTTTCTTCTATACATCCACTCTCTTGATCTATATATATTTCGATTTGAAGACGACGAAATTTTTTCGAAAATGTTTTTGTTATTGATGGTTTGATGCACTCTTTGGTATGATCTAAATAGTGAACATTCCAACGGGCATACGTTGGAAATTACAACGGATGCCCGTTGGAGGTTCACGTGAATTTATTTAAACCAGTGGCCTCGAAATTAACAATTTCAACGGGCATCAGTTGTAAATTGTAACAGTCATCCGTTGCAAATGCCAACGGATGCCCGTTGAAATCTTATCCAACGGATTAATGCCCGTTGAGAGTGCTTACAAATCCATTATCTTTTTCATATTACAATAGTTAGATCTTATGATTTACGATTTTGTAATTATATTTCATTTAATTTCGATGTCAAGCAGTGAACAAAAACCGAATCAACATCTTTACGTCTATTATCGAATTCAAAACAACCTTTATGAACTGCATCACCATCGGGAATCCTTTTCTCGATCCCGGCGGTGAAACAATTCATCAAAGTTGTTTTGGATTCAACAATATATATTAAGAAGGTTGTTATTGATGCTTTGGGGTAACCCTAGGTTTCGATATAAATAGTAAATATTCCAACGGACATTCATTGAAAATTGCAACGGATGCACGTTGCTTTATCACGGTAATTAATTCAACAGTTGAACCTCGAAATTTAAAATATCAACGAGTATCCGTTGCGATTTCTAACAGGCATCCGTTACAATTTGCAACGGACGCCCGTTGTAATCCTTTTCCCGGTTTCTAATGAATATTCCAACGGATAAGGCCAACGGACAGAATCCGTTACAATCCGTTAAACGTCGCCACGGATTTCAACGGATATAGCAACGGAAATTATCCGTTACAATTCATTTGAAATTTGTAACGGATTGCAACAGATTTTGGCGCGTTAAAAATATCAACAAATCTGTTACAATCCGTTGGTAATTGTTTCCAATGGACGGATCCATTGCCCCGTCCATTGGAAACTGCGAGTTTTTTTGTAGTGGATAGAGCAGCCCCAACTATGAGTGATTACATTACAATAGTCTGAAATTCAATTGACGTTAAGGAAAAAACCCGCAGAAATCTGAAGGTAAAAGGACCCACATCAGACTATTGAGTCATACCATGGCGATGTCGCGTGACACCATAAGAATAAATCCCTTCAGCTATCCCAGAATACAAATTTGCCTCCTTGGCACCACGTCCTGTGATATGCTTTCAGTTCAAAACCGGGAACAATCTACAGCATTGCACATTACTAAAGACTGAATATAAGCCAAACCTGCTCCACTAACACCAGATTTTGAGTAGATAATAATGTTTTCATGTTGGATAAGATTTTCCTGGACCAAAATGAGAACATTAATTACAGATGAGTTGACAAAGTCTATATATTCTATCTGAAGATAGATAAAGAGGGGGGAAAACCTTTATTAAAGGAACAAGGGGAAGTTGAATCGAAGTTGGATAAAAACCTGGGTTAGCCACCAGTCGTGCCTTTTTTATATCCTCCCTCAGTATCTCCGTTAGACCATACATGGCTTCTTTCTGAACCCAGACAAATACACAGTTGGCATAAACTAAAATACCACTAAGAATGCGCCACATTGAAGAAATGGCTTTTCGAAAGATTGGCGTAATAGGAATGTTAAAGACGAAAGTACCTGTAACTCCAAAGCCTTCATATTCTGAGATATCTCGCAGCCGGAAGTCCTGAAAAACTTCTTTACAAGCATATCACAGAAATTTGACACTATCATGCCAGCCCCATAGCAGCATATGGAACATATGAAAAAACACCATTACCGCTGAAAGATCAACAACTTTTAGCTCCCTGGGAAGTCCTTTAATGATTTCTTGTCATACAATGCGTAATCCCATCTTCATCAAGAAATCAATGAAGTCGATACAGATTTCAAAGGTTTGCAAAATTATAGAATATCCCCTTTAAGATCAAACAATTCCATCGAATTGAGTACGATTGTATGTGTGATAGTATCTACTATACTAGGCTTGATTGGATTTTTTGAATAAAATATTAATCTCTTTATTAATTCCTTCGAATTGGAATTTTGACTCCAAAAATAAAACAAACCTGGGTTGTTCCATGAGGCAAAAAACAAAATACATCATCCACGTTGGAAAATTCAGCATCATTTATCGAGATCAATGTAGGTAGCTCCTAACGGCAGAAAGAGATTTGCACACAGATCACTACCAATCATCACAAAAATTATTCTATAGATACCGTTTTTTGGATTTCCTTAGGCTTCCATCATTCATACCTGAGCTATCAGATGAGGAAAAATGCTTCCCATCGACTGGCCATCTTTTCTATCAGCAGTCATTAGAGTGATACGGAAATGCGGGTGATTTGCAAGAAGCCTAATGATATGCCATTAAAACATGAATCTGTCTTATACATCAACATCAAGACCTACTTATGCATTAGAATCAACTGCTACAAATGAAATAAAACTACAAAGTACGCAAAGTTGGTCCCTTCCACATAAACTCACGGAACCTCCATACAAGCAATACCAATAAGGAGTTTTCATAGTATGATGCTAAGCTTTAGACAAAATATGTTCTCAAGGTTACGAGAAAATGACAAAGAAAACAGGAAATAAAATTGCATTAACCTCGGCACCGGTGTAACCACTCGGCCCAAGAAGACCAATTCGAACATCTTTATCGGGATTGACCGAACCGATGGCTGAAACTTTGAAGCTTCTCGCATATGAGGTCACATTAACCCTCTTGCATCGCTTTTGTGACCAATAAATCTTACTTTCTCCCTAAAGTAGAAAGATATTGATTAGAACAAGGCAACATTGTTCGCTATCTGTCAAATTGAAACGATACGAAATCGGAATAGTTGAGAGAAGTCTCAAACTTTACGAACCTTAAACCAGCATCCTCGTTCGAAGCAAATCGAACTAAAAGCCGTCGGTTTTTGCCTCGACGGAGAAGCCAGAAATGGACCCACTTTAATCCTAAGAATCTCTTTTTTTCATCATTTCCTTAGGCTTCCATCATTCTAAAGCATGCTGACGATAGAATGCATCTTTCAATTTGTCAACTGTACTCAATAGGCGCCTCTTCCATTCTCGTTGTTCTGGATTACGATTTTGCCTATCTGAAGGCCTCCTTCGATCATCAGTTTTATAAATAGCTTAATCAAGAGGAGAGAGCTTCATGGCAGCAGGAAGGAAAATTTCATCTGCCAGCAATGATGCATTTGCAAGAAGATCTTAACGACGTCTTTTCGCAGATCCACTAGAATAGTCTCCGGTTTGATGTCCCTGTGTACGACACCATGTCGGTGAGAATGCGAAACAGCGGAGAGAATCTGCTTCGCTACGATGCCGTTTGAGCCGCAGAAAAAGGACTAGAGGAGACCAAGCGGTCGTATATCGTGGCTGTCGGATCGATGAGCTCCATGACGATGGATAGCGAATCGTTAGTCTCGATGAGATTATGGATTTTGACGATGTTTGGGTGTGGAGATAACAGAGCCATTACTTAGGCTCGTCATCGATGCACGCACGGTCAAGCGCATCGTCGGCGAGTGAGACCTTGGGTCTGACGTTTTTTTGGTGAAGAAGAAGAGATCGTGGGAGAGAGAATGTGAATCTGACGTTTTTTGGTGAAGAAGAAAAGAACGTGGGAAAAAGAAGGTGAATTTGATGTGGAAGCTGACGTAGAGGGATGAGAAGAATGAAACTCTAAGAAACCAGAGATTTTACAAACTTTTAATAGATTTATATTTGCATATAAATTCTGAATATTTTATAATTTTTATATTGTAAATTTAGATGATGTTTTGAACTTTTATGTATCGCTTTTTTGGTTGGTTGATGGGTTAGTAATCCATACGTTTTTTATCTTTTCAATTTATTCTATTAATATTTATAGGCGATTTAAATAAAATATATGGAAATATATTTCTGTCATTTGTATTCAAAGAAAATTTTGTATATAATATCTTTTCAAGTGGATAAAAATGAATAAGATTTAAGGTTTTAAAACGCTAATGTTATAATATATAAATAAATAAAATACATATAAACAAACAACTATCGAGACATATAATTCATCCATACAATATAACATTTTTATAAGAAGAATTAACTGGAAAGATCATGAAATCACCACAATGAGAGACACATATATATATACAATGGACCACATTGATCTCAACAAAATCTTAGATCCGATTTGGAATTAAATATCTGACCCAAAATATCATGTAGGCTAGCTGTTCATCTTTTTTTTCTGCCACCAAACTCTATATTTATTCTCGCACGAAACGAAATAATAATAATAATAATAATAATAATAATAATAATAATAATAATAATAATAATAATAATAATAATAATAATAATAATAATAATAATAATAATAATAATAATAATAATAATAATAATAATAATAATAATAATAATAATAATAATAATAATAATAATAATAACATATGATGATTCAGCAGAATATCAGATATACCTTTATAGGATGTGAAAAAATCGCATTATGGATATTTTCGAGTGAAAAACTGTCAAACCGTGTCAAAACCAAGAAAGAACAAGTGATTTCGAACTTGAGAGGGATCGATTCGAAGTTGGTAAGAAAGAAATGGCCAGAATCAGCAGCGATGGAGAAGAGAGCACGAGTCAATCTTCAATGGCGTCAATAAGTGTAAGTACATCGATTTCTAGGGTTTTACAGGCTATCGAGTCCTAAAATGGTTTATTGATTTGAAATGGGTGTGAGTGTCAATAAGTCGGTTGAGTCTCAGTGATTCGGTTGAGTCGCAAGAGTCGGTTGTCTCAGTGAGTCGGTTTGGGTCGCGATGGTCGGTTGAGCGTCGATTTCTAGGGTTTTGCAGGCTGTCGAGTCCCAGAATGGTTTATTGATTTGAAATGGGTGTGAGTGTCAGTGAGTTTGTTGAGTCTCAGTGAGTCGATTTGGGTCGCAATGGTCGCTTGAGCGTTGCAGGGAGTCTAAGGGTCGTTTGAGTCGGTTGTCTCAGTGAGTCGGTTTGGATCGCAATCGTCGTTTGAGCGTCGCTGGGGGTCTAAGGGTCGTTTGAGTTGGATGTCTCAGTGAGTCGGTTTGGGTCGCAATCGTCGCTTGAGCGTCGCAGGGGTCGGTTTGGGTCGCATGGGTCAGTTGAGTCACATGGGTCGGTTGAGTCACATGGATCGGTTGAGTCGCAAAAGTCGGCAGAGTCGCATGGGTCGGTTGAGTCGCATGGGTCCCTTGAGTCGGTGAAAGTAAAATGTATTTTTAATTAATTGGTCATTTTGCAGGTGGCGCCAAAGTCGAAGTTTGTGTATGGATTCAAGCACATGGACAGAATGCCAAAGATCACCACCAAGTATTATCCTCACGAGACAATAACGAAGCTGAGAGGAATCTTAGATGAATACGAGTTGCATTACTTCGACAAGGAATCACAATTTAAGCATTTATTCCATTTCCAATGTGACTCCACATTGACTAAGGTTCAAATGTCTATCCTCCTAAATCACTATACGGAACAAGAAGGAGTTGTGGTTCGTCTTAAATGGTGTTCCCATCCGGTACTTTATAGTGGAGCACGCACTAACTTCCGGATTAAACTGCGGACCATATCCAAAAGGATGGTAGTCCAAAAGGGGTGATACATTCAGGCGGAAGAATTTCGTCTGTGGAAAGGTGACCCCCGCATAAATCATTGGAAAGCTTGTGAAGGCGAAGTAAGACGAGGACCGGAAGAGGTTGGCAACTTTGTTATTGTTGGCGCAAGTTATGGCTCACAAGCTTTCATCAGACAACTCTATCAGCCATGATCTCATTGACATGGTTGATGATTTGGAATTTTGTGAACGATTTCCATGGGGGCGTTACACATTCGAAAAGATTGTGGATACTTGCCGCAAGCACGTTAGCGGGGAATCACCGAAACCAAAATGGTATTGTGGCGGTTTCATGATCCCACTAATGGTAAGTTGTATATATTATTCGAATAACTTGAATTTTTTCATACTTTTTCCATTCTTATTTTTTTAATATTGCAGTTACTTCCGTTCGAAACAATCCTTAGTTTGGGCGGAAAGGGATGGTATGTTGATGTTATGGATGCGCATCCATCATGCCCAAGAATGTGCAAGAAGATAGTTAAATCTAGTATTAAACGAAGTACGTAGACATGATAAGGCTGATCGGAGATTCTAAGGTAACAATTACACAAGGGTCACAAGGAAAACAAGGGTCAGAGAGGGTAGTAATGGCTATTTTTTGTTTTTTAGGATATTCGAAGTATTCTCCGTGCTGAACATGAAGAGGTAGGTTTAGTTTTTTATATGGACGACTATGAGGGATGCAACGATTCCGATGTTCAGATATGGATGGAACATATTCGTAAAAAGACGAAGGAACTTTGTTGGGAGGACATCCGTGAGCAAGAACTACCGACGCGAAAAGCAGTTCTTGGTGATCAAAAGAAGTGGAAAGGGAAGGGGACTAAGAGAAAAAAGAGCGTGGGGGAAAAATGATAGAGCTTGAAGATGATGAAGCTGATGCTGAAGCTGATGCTGAAGCTGATGAAGAAAGAGATGGTGATGCTGAAGCTGATGTTGAAGCTGATGCTGAAGCTGAAGGCGGGGATGAAGATGAAGCTCATGGAAAAGAAGCTGCAGTCCGGCTGACACTAGAGCAGAAACTAGTGAAGGAAATAATGAAGTCAGAGAAAAGAATCATCAACACTGTCAGAGATCTTCTAAGGGATGTCGGGTTTCATTTGCCTAATACAAAAACAGAGGCAGCAAATTCCAAAGGTGCTGAAAAGGCAAAATCAAAATCTGCCGAGATAGATGCAAGCACCGCAAACCAATCTTCCGGCAGTGTTAGAGATGATGAATTCCTTCCACGTTCATATCCAGTACCTAACGAAGAGCAGGTTGAGTCAGAGTCTGAAAATGACTCTGGAGATGGCTCAGAAGAGGATTTGGCAAACATTTCGAGATTAATTGAAAATATTGCATCTGCCGCCACCATTCCTCTAACTTAATACATTTCCAGATAGGTTACGGCAGTCGTTACTCCTGATGTAGTTCCACCAAGTAAGTAATAAATAGTGAAAAAGTTCATTTGAGTTAATTTCCATCGAGAGTCGGCAAGGGTCGCAAACGACGCATAAGTCGCACGGTCATATAAGTAGAAGGGTCGCATCTAATGAATGAAGTAATTTTATGCAGATGCTCCAGTGGTTACTGTCGATGAAGTCGCTGATGAGGAACCTACAGTCGGTCCTGTCAAAGAGGGCGCCTCTAAGGAGGTTCATTCCGAGGAACCTACAGTCGGTCCTATCGAAGAGGCCCCCCTAAGGAGGTTCCTTCCGAGGAACCTACAGTCGGTCCTATCGAAGAGGCCCCCCCTTAGGAGGTTCCTTCCGAGGAACCTATAGTCGGTCCTGTCGAAGAGGCCCCCCCTAAGGAGGTTCCTTCCGAGGAACCTACAGTGGTTCTTGTCGAAGAGGCCCCCTCAAAAGATAAGGAGGTTCCACAAGTACGGTCTTTTGAGTTATAATGGTCGCATTGGTCTTATGGATAGAATGGGTCACAAAAGGTCGAATGGGTCGTATGGGTCGAATGGGTCATAAAAGGTCGAATGGATCGTATGGGTCGAATGGGTCACAAAAGGTCAAATGGGTCGTATGAGTCGAATGGGTCACAAAAGGTCGAATCGGTCGTATGGGTCGAATGGGTCACAAAAGGTCAAATTGGTCATATGGGTCTGTATAGGTCGCATGGGTCACTGGGTCGCATTGGTCACCATATGTTTAATGAAGTAAATTTTATGCAGGTGCTGGATCTTTATCGAAGGATTCTGCGCCATATGTTGAACCTCCGCCGGTTCGTAAACGATTTTTAAGACCAAAGAAGGCATATGTTGATCCTCCACCGGCGAAAAGAGCAAGATCAGTGCGAGGGAGAGGGCGAGGGCGAGGGAAAGATGTTGGTGGAGTCCAAGAACTCGAAAAGAAGGTTGTTCAAGACCCCAAAAAAAAGGTGGTTCAAGAACCCGATAAAAAGGTGGTTCAAGAACCCGATAACAAGGTGGATGAAGAACCTTCGTTCTGGTGGACGCCCAAGGGATTAGAAAAGGGCTCGATAACCCGAGAACCTCCGTTCATTGACGCAAATGGTGAAAAATTGACTGCTCTTTATACGTTCCTGAAGAAACCTGGACATGAGAGTTGGTGGAAATCTGATCTAGATATTTCTCGGGGTCCAAAGTTTTGGAAGGTTATATTAACGCCCAACGTATGGTTTTAAGATGAGGTAAGTTATTTTAAACCCGAAGTCATAGAGGTCAATTTGTGCCATATGTATTCATGTGTATTAAATTTTTTTTATTTTTTGCAGCAATTGGAGGAGGCGTTGTTGATGCAGTATTATCACATGAAGACATTCCCCGGATTATTTAAGAAACTCTACGTTTTTCCTATGTTTGTCACGGAGATCCTCAAGCATTGGTCGTACGAGAATATGGACACTTTGCTGGAACCTCTTAGTGGTTGTTTGAAGGGCAAATATTCATTTAGAAGTACGGAACCAATTAGTGCTTTCGAAGGCTTTGTCGCGGTTCTAAACATTCCATTTCCCAGTTGTAGATATATAGGATGTCATTGGGTAGCCATGAAAGCGGATTTTAAAATCCAATGCATCACGGTATACGACTGCCAGACGAGATTTAAGGAAACGCATATCGATCCGGTGATTGAGAAGCTAAGAAAAGCAATCCCTAAGATGTTCATTCTCGGAGGGTTTCCTTCTTTGGCATCTGGACAAGGTAAATGGAAATATGAGTATTATCAAGGTGTACAGAACGCAAAGCGGGGATGACTGTGGTGTTTACTCCTACAAATATTTGGAAGCCGCGGTAACGAAAACACATCATGATTTGTACTCCATTTGCGACGAAAATGTTCTTTCCATGCGTGAGAAGATTGCGGTGGAGGTATTTTGTAATGGAAAATCTATCTCTCCACCCTCATCTTAACTTGATATTTGGTACATTGTTATTTTTTTAATATTTGATACATTGTTATTTTTTAAATATTTGGTACATTGTTATTTTTTAAATATTCGTTATATTGTTATTTTTAAATATTTGGTACATTGTTATTTTTTTTAAAGTTTCTTCATAATAATAAAAGGAGTCGCCTCGGTAAAAGGGTCGCAGGGTCAAGGGTCGCAGAGGTTCAAGGGTCGCAGAGGTTATGCGACCCTCGGATCACTGCAACGCTTGTACCTCTGCGACCTTTGTCCCTATGCGACCCTAATCCCTCTGTGACCCTTGTCCCTCTGCGACCCTTGTACCAACAAATACAATTATTTACAAATAATATGAATCATTTATTATTTCTTTTCCATGTGCGACCCTTGTCCTTATGCGACCCTTGGATCCGTGCGATCTTTGTCCCTCTACGACCCTTGGATCCATGCGACCCTTGGACCCGTGCGAGCCTTGTCCCTCTGTCACCCTTGTCCCTCTACGACCCTTGGACCCGTGCGAGCCTTGTCCCTCTTCCACCCTTGTTCCTCGCGACCCTTGTTACAAGAATAGTAAATCCATAAAAACAGCGAAACTAAAAAATAATACTTACTACTGAATCATTGTCAAATGAAAACCATTCAAATACAATAATACTTACTATTGAATCATTATAAAAAAATCGTTAATATATTATTTACAAATCATATGAAAAAATTATTATTTATTATTTACAAATACAATTATTTACAAATAATATGAATAATTTATTATTTTGTGTCCATCTACGACCCTTGGATCCCTGCGACCCTTGTCCCTCTGCGACCCTTGTCTCTATGCGACCCTTGGACCCCTGCGACCCTTGTCCCTCTGCCACCCTTGTCCCTCTACGACCCTTGGACCCATGCGACCCTTATCCCTCTGCGACCTTTGTCCCTTTGTGACCCTTAGACCCCTGTGACCCTTGTCCCTCTGCCACCCTTGTTCCTCGCGACCCTTGTTACAAGAATAGTAAATCCACAAAAACAACTATACTAACAATAATACTTACTATTGAATCATTGTCAAAGGAAAACCATCCAAATACAAACCACAACTGATAACTATCCAAATACAAAACACAAATGAAAATCATCCAAACACAACTGAAAATCAAACACTCTTATTTTTAGGGAAAAACTGAAGCACGAGTATTGGTCCATTCGCATATATTTGGACTACGAGGCTACAACCATCGGTCTGTCGATGGTCGAGACAAAACTTTCTCCAACCCCTTTTGATGGAAGCGCCCCACCACATGCCACGGGCCTTAGATCTGCGTCCCACGGTGTGGAGTATCCTAGCATCAGATATATCTTATATCATCTATGGCAAAGACCGCTCGACCTAGCAAACCCTATCAGAAGTGTCTATGACATCCGAAGAAAGGAATAAAAATCGTTAAAATCCTTACCATGCAAGGAATAAAACCGTATTGAAGTCACTTACCAATGCATCTGCGGCCAGATTCGAACGAGTGACTGGTACCACAGTTTCTCATAAAATCCTTGGAGCAGGAGTGGTGAAGGTGGCGTGAAAGACCATGTCACCTTCGTGAGTGAAAAGTAAGTAATCCCCAATACTTACGTCTTGGTCGTTGGAGAAATCTTTCCACCCATCAGTGAATCTGGAACCATCCAACTTGACTTTCCATCTTCTGTTAGACCCATTCGATTTAAACGTTTTCGTGTTGTTGTCCCTCGTGTTCCCGTATATATAATCATCGAAGAATATCTTCGGGATGTCCTGTAACAAAAAATGAAAAACAAGTCAAATCTTTACATTCTCTACGTGTAACATACCGACAGAGAGACTGATGAAGAAGATTACAATTTAGTTCTCTTCCAAATAGCGCGGAAAAATCTCTCTGAAGAAAGAAGGGAAATGTAACATTTTCGGAAAAATTGATGGACGAGAGTTAGAGAGAGTGAGTTTGTGTTGTTATTGTTAAAAAGGAAATGACTGTAATTCGAAAAGACATGACCTGGATATCGAATCGCCGTCAGAGGGGATTCGAAAAGACATGACCTGCAGATGTTATTTTTTAAAAAATTTTCAAATATGATGAAAAGTTC
>CM071871.1:36314589-36337421 GCA_036759665.1 Gynandropsis gynandra | reverse complement strand
TGATGCAACTCCGGCTTTCAACGTCAATGATCCTCATGCAACACTTCTCACCGTCAACATGACAAACGTGACGAAGCTCACCTCCTCCAACTATATGATCTGGAGTATTCAGATCCGTGCACTCCTTGAAGGTCATCGGTTGGAGTGTTTTCTCCAAACCGATTCACTTGTTCCCGATGCCACTATCACTGTTAATGGCATCTCAACACCGAATCCAGCGTTTGCGCCATTCAAACAGCAAGATCGCCTCCTATTCTCGGCCATTCTAGGAGCGATCTCACCACCACTTCAACCGATGATTGCTAGGGTTTCCTCTGTGCGAGAGGCGTGGCTTCTCCTTGCTCGCACATATGGAAAAGCATCAAGGGGGCACATCCTTCAATTGAAGGAACAACTCAAACGAAGCTCCAAAGGATCTCAACCCATCGATGATTATATGCGCACCATCATCAACAAGGCGGATGAATTAGCGCTCCTCGGCAAACCTCTTGATGCGGAAGACTTGTTGCAATACATTCTTGATGGATTGCCGGAGGACTACAAACCAATTGTAGATGCTGTCAATGCTCGAGATAGCATCATTCCGATTGAGGAACTTCACGAGAAACTCCTCAATCACGAAGCAAAGTTGCTGCAAACCGCTCCGTTTGTTGTTCAATTCACGCCCAATGCGCTTGCTGCCAACACGCGTCCGAATCAATTCAATCGCAATCGACAAAATGGCTCCAACCAATGGAATAGAAATGCAAATAGATCGTCATCGGGATATCAAGGTCGCTGTCAACTATGTGGCGTTTTTGGGCATAGTGCTCGCAAGTGTTCACAACTTGCAACTCGGAACTTCACCACCACAACGCCACCACCGTGGGCTTCATCACCACGACCATGGCAACCACGTGTTCACAACACCACTCTCACCAACTATGAACCGGAGTCATGGCTTCTTGACAGCGGCGCCTCTCACCATATCACCTCAGATCTCCAAAATTTATCATTGCATTCACCGTACAAAGGAGGTGAAGAAGTGGTAATTGGTGATGAATCCTCCTTGCCCATCACACATATTGGTTCACTCTCAATCCCTAACTCAATTCATGATAATTGTTTGCACCTTGATGAAGTTCTATGTGTACCTACTATGAACAAGAATCTGATTTCTATAAGTCAATTGTGTCGGACTAATGAGATTTCCGTGGAATTCTTTGATGATCATTTTCAGGTGAAGGATCTAAAAACGGGGGATCCTATAATTCACGGAAAGGCTAACCATGGTGTCTATGAGTGGCCGAAACCCAACTCCATCCAACCGTCCATTGTGGCTCTTCACAGTGTCAAGTCCACTTTGTCCGAGTGGCATTCACGTTTAGGTCATCCCTCGCTTTCCATTTTAAAGCGTATTGTTTCTACGCATTCCTTACCATTGTCTAAGTCGAGTTTGTCGTCATTATGTAACTCTTGTTCCAGCAATAAAAGCCACAAATTACCGTTTCATGAATCTACAATCTCTACTTCATTTCCCCTTGAAATCATCTTCTCCGATGTTTGGACATCACCAATCATCTCGGTTGATGGTTTCAAGTACTATGTCATCTTTGTTGATCATTTCACTAGATATACATGGCTGTACCCTCTCAAACAAAAATCCCAAGTTCGAGAAACCTTTATCACGTTCAAAGCCCTAGTGGAAAAACAATTCCAAACCGTCATACGTACTCTCTACACCGATAATGGTGGTGAGTACATTGCCCTAGCCTCATTCCTCTCCACTCACGGCATATCCCATTACACCTCCCCTCCTCACACACCTGAACACAATGGCATATCAGAACGTCGTCACCGTCACATTGTTGAAACCGGCCTTTCTCTTTTGTCTCATGCGTCACTACCTTCTTCGTTCTGGTCCTATGCCTTCCCAACCGCGGTTTATCTCATTAACCGCTTACCCACCCCCATCCTCTCGTACGACAGCCCATTCACTAGACTTCTAGGCACCGAACCGAACTATCTTAAGCTTCGGACTTTCGGTTGCCTATGTTATCCATGGCTTCGTCCGTACTCCACACACAAACTTTCGCCTCGTTCAAAGCCTTGTGTCTTCTTAGGTTACTCCGCCACTCAGAGTGCCTACTTGTGTCTTGATCCCACACGTTCACGTATATATGCATCCCGTCATGTAGAGTTTCATGAAACCATCTTTCCGTACTCCAACTACTCCCACTATTTCCTAACCAACGTCTCCAACCCCAATCCACCCGAATATTCATGGACATCACCCGTAAGTGTTGCACCCTCTTACCCAATGCCACACGTATCACCATCACCTTCCGTCACCCCTGTAATGGATCCTTCACCGGAAGTGCAGACTCATACGACTCCACGGGATGACACCATAATGTCCGAACAATTGCCTCCTGAAGTCGCCGCTCCAATAGCTCGAGGTAACACTCATCCAATGCAAACGAGATCTAAAACAAAACAGTTGCAGGCTTCAAGCCCGACCGGGCGACAGGTAAATCGCCCGATCGTGCATCACACCCGAACGGGTGACTCTACCACCCGAGTCGTGCAAAGTTTCGGGGATACTTCAACAACAGACACCCGATCGGGCTCTCCATCTTCACACGATCGGGCACATTATGCCCGAGCATGTGACACTAAGACCCGAGTCGTGCAAAGTTACGGGGATCATTCTACAATGGTAACCCGATCGGGCCCGTCCTCTTCACCCGATCGGGCATTTTTCTCTGACACCGAACCTACAACCGTCTGTCAAGCCCTTAAAGATCCGAGTTGGAGGAAAGCCATGAGTGAGGAATTTGATGCACTTGTTCGTAACGGAACATGGGATCTTGTACCGGCTCAACATGCATCAAATGTGGTTGGATGCAAGTGGATTTATCGTATCAAACGATTACCTGATGGTTCGGTGGATCGCTACAAGGCCAGACTTGTGGCGAAAGGTTTTACACAACGCCCGGGCGTGGACTACTTTGAAACATTCAATCCCGTAGTTAAACCTGCTACCATTCGACTGATTTTGAGTGTTGCAATTGCAAATGGCTGGAATCTTCGTCAACTAGATGTCAACAATGCATTTCTTCAAGGGCAACTCACGGAAGAGGTATACATGACACAACCTCCAGGTTTTGTTGATCATGATCATCCTCACCACATATGCAAACTCAACAAGGCAATTTATGGTCTCAAACAAGCTCCTCGGGCTTGGTATTCGGAACTTCGGGATTTTCTCCTCGGCCAAGGCTTTGTCAACTCCCTGGCCGACGCATCTTTGTTTATTCTTCACAATCCCGAGGTAACTATATATGTTCTTGTCTATGTGGATGACATTGTGGTCACAGGAAGCAACTCGGGAGCAGTCCAACGCTTCATCATAGTGCTTGGAAACCGCTTCTCCATCAAAGACTTGGGCAATTTATCTTACTTTCTTGGCATTGAAGTAACACGCACAGCCTCTGGATTACTTCTCACTCAACGCAAATATGTTACGGATATCCTCAACAAAGCTCACTTCTCCGAAGCAAAATCAGTCACCACTCCTATGGCCCCTAGCGCACGTCTTACCTTGTCCTCAGGTGATAAGTTAGAAGACCCAACCAACTATCGGACTCTTGTTGGAAGTCTACAGTATCTCACACTTACAAGACCCGACATAAGCTACGTTGTCAACAAATTATCTCAATACATGCATGCCCCGACAACGGAACATCTTCAAGCGCTCAAAAGGGTCTTACGGTATTTGGTTGGAACACGAGATCGTGGTATCTTCTTCACCGCTGGTAACACTCTCTCCCTACATGCCTTTAGTGATGCAGATTGGGCGGGAGATCGTGATGAGTATACTTCTACGGGGGCATATATTGTCTACCTTGGCAGCCATCCCATCTCTTGGTCTTCCAAGAAACAGAAATTCACCGCTAGATCATCCACGGAAGCGGAATACCGTGCTATTGCTGACACAGCAGCGGAACTTCGATGGATTATGTCCCTCCTCACGGAACTAGGTATCTCCACATCCCAACATCCTGTGATTTATTGTGACAACATTGGCGCAACATACTTGAGTGCAAATCCCGTCTTCCACTCTCGCATGCAGCATCTAGCTTTGGATTATTTTTTTGTTCGTCAACAAGTGCAAGGTGGCATCCTCCGAGTCTCTCACGTCAACTCAAAGGATCAACTCGCGGATTTACTCACAAAACCGCTCGCACGTCAACAATTTCTTACACTTTGTGACAAGATCGGCATCACCGAAGGTGCTCCGTCTTGCGGGGGCATATTAGCACAAAGGAAATAAATGTAATTTACTCCATTAGGGTTTCATATTATCTTGTATATCTATATCATAACTGATGTAATTCATGTTGGGAATCAATATACGAAATTCCTTTCTACAGTATATCACTTGCCAGCTCTTTCACCACATTCATATTATTTTTAAGAGCATCTATGAAGAAATCTTCGTCAAATGTATCTCCAAACTTGCTGCAACCAAGAAAAGGGAAAGAATCACATGAATTTGTACGAAAATCATGCTTTAAAGATAACCTTCAAACATAAGAAAAAAGCAAAACCAACAATAACCTGGAATCACGTCATACACTGTTTAAAAGAAAAATTGGGATGACAAGAGCTGCACTCAAAAGTCCAGCCACATCAACAACCGCATCACATATCTGAGTATAAAAAGACATAAAAAATCATTCAATCAATCTGAGAAAATCATCCCTGGAGAAGAATAATAAAGATACTATGCAACCTATTAGCCATATCCTTAGAGAACATACAACATGCAGATAAATGGGAAATGGATATTCGAGTCTCACAAAACAGACATACCGATATATGTGGAAGAGGTTCCGCATCACCAGCCAGCTCAGTCTCCATATACTTTGCCAAAGGAAGATGGTTAGCCTTTTGCTTGGCACTTCTGTTGGAAGATCCTCTTGCAACACCAGAGGCATGAGCAAACAACTCTTTGTATTTATAGTTTTGCTTTTTCTTCCCTGAACAGAATGGGCATCGCAAAATCCCATTCGCCTTAACTTTGTACGTCAATTCCTTAGACAAGTATATGGTTTCTCAGAATACTTATCAATCTCAGACTCGCCGATATCTGGTTCTTCATCTGAACTGTCATCCATCACATCTTTACCAATTAGTATCAATTCTGCTAACACAAAATTTCAAGATTTCCTGGAGTCTAAACCTAACAAATCACCACCAAGAACTCAATTTGGAGACAAATACTCAAATCCACAAAGAGAACCTACAAATTATGGCAACAATCGAATTCTTTGACATATTGACACGACGAATCACATAAGGGATCATCAAAGATACAAAATGTAAGTTAGATGAAGATCGAATATCAACAAAATAATTATGAGAATTGACACAACTAAATACAGTCCAGCAAAATAAAAGTTTCAACAATTTCCAATGATAATCAATGAATAGATAATACTAATTCTTTGTTACTAAGCTCATCTAATTAATTTTTCTAAGTTATGATATCATGCGACCCAATAATCCTGACAAGGCCTGGATGAAAGAGAAAAACCTAAGTGAATTTCGTCACATGAAGAGCCCTTATTTTGTATGAAACCATAACAAAGTATAAGCAAATGCTAATCCTTTCAGCTAAATTCAACTATGAAGTTTCCCAATATATGTTAAGTGAGTTCTATTGTAGCTACTGATAGTAGTAGAAGCATGCAATAAGCTTAAACATCAAATATGTAGTGCAATCAATGATTTTCGTGCTTCTTGAATCGCGTCTTTGCTTTGACGCTCTTTGGTCATGAGGTCTGTATTCATTTGCTCCAGTCATTCTTGCTCAGATTTCTTGTCTTCCAATTATTCATTCATCACTTTCATTTTTTGTTTCACAGCTTCACCGTCCTCATTTTCAAGATGCTTCATGACTTGTAGTTTTCCTTTTAGTTCTTGAATCTCCATTTCAAGTTTCTGCTTGGTATCTAACTGCTTCGCAAGCTCAAAAAGCTTGCTCAGGGCTTCTTTTTTTTGCCTCTGGAAATTGAAAAAGAAAAGAGAAGATTAAAGACAGATTAATGGTTTGCTTTCTAGAACTCTGTATATGCAAGAATCTGATTCGAACTATGAACCACTTAACTCACCTTATGTTCAACTACAAGTCTTAAGACATTCTTGTCAGCCTTTTCTGCTCCTTGAAAGCTAACTAAATCGAGTGGTTCATTGCATCGCACTGTCACAATGCAAAGACATAAAGAGATCAACAACAACTTAAAATATGCATATGTATACATACGAACATAGAAATAATTGCGGGTAGATTATAGTTCTACAAAATGAAGTAACATGGACTTAAAATATGACCACCTTCTTGTCTTCATCGAGTTTTTGTCTCTCTAGATCAGATTCCTGAAGAAAACATATACACTTTTGATAACCATGGAAGGAACAATATTGCATTTAGAATTAAGAAATTCAATGAAATATATACATTGATAACCATATGCAGAACATACTGCAACACATATTCAATGATCCAAACCCTAACCGACATGTTCAAAGGTATAGGCATCTAAAACATTAGTAAAAGAAGGTTGGATGAGTTATCCTGCTTATGACCTTTGATGACGATCAAACTGCTTATACGAAGAGAGATCCTCCCTGAAGCGCCTCCTCGTCGACGAAACCAATCCTGTCATGATCCTTCACCAATGAAATGGAAGACACAACCAAATCTCCGAATTCACACTGGATTTCGCCGAAGTGATTGAAAGAAAAATCGAATCAAGCTTAAACACTAAATCGATCACAAAACACTACCTCGTCAACGTGATTGGCTCTGAATAAACCATATCTAATGGATCTCCAGGAGAGATGGACAGTGTCGAACCCGTAGAAACGACCAAAATGGAGGAAATGTTATCAGAACTCAAATACAGGTGACTGGAGGTGATGGCAGAATTAACAAAGATTCTGAAGGAGAAGGAGATGTTGATGAGGCAGCTAAGGCAGGTGACAAGGTGATGAATAACAGAGTGCACGTGAATAACAGAGTGCACGTGAAACAGAATTTGGCTGTTACACCAGAAGGGAAATCGAACGTCTGTAACAGAATGCAAGGGTACAAGAAGGAATATTCACCAACAGAAATCCAGCTCAGCAATCCATTTAGATATCTTGAGAATGAATGTATTGATTAGAATCTATATATATACATGTAATAGATTACAATTGAGCAGTGAGAATGAAAAATTAAAACGAGCTAAATGGTCTGCACTTGCAAAGCCATTGTTCTTTCTTTCCTTTGTGCGTTTGTTCAGATGGTATCAGAGCCTTGACAATGGCTAATCAACCAGCAAATTTTCCTTTCCCTCTTCACATTAATATTTCAAATTTTGTAACCATTAAACTCACAGACACAAGCTACCTATTCTGGAAAACCCAGATTGAGTCACTTCTTAGAAGTCAAAAGCTTCTCGGGTTCATTAATGGAGAAATTCAGCAACCAGAGGAAACAATTACAATAGAACAAGATGGAGTACAAACAAAGATTTCTAATCCAGTATATGATTCATGGCTTCAAACTGATCAACTGATAAAATCTTGGATCATTGGAACATTGTCAGAAGATGTCTTTGGCCATGTTGTAGGATTGGATTCAACACTTGAGGTATGGGCTACACTTGCAAACCATTTCAATCCAAAATCAGTAGCTAGGGAGTTTGATTTACTTGCCTCACTACAAACATTGACTAAAGATGGTAGAACTGTGACTGAGTACTTAAGAGAGTTTAAAGGAATATGTGACAGATTAAACTCTATTGGTAAGCCAATCCCAAACCAGATGAAAATTTTCAGACTACTTCAGGGACTGGGTAAGGAATATGAAGCTTTTACCACAGTCATTCAGACCTCTATGCACAGACCACCATGTCCAACGTATGATGATGTAGTGTCACAACTAATAAGCCTGTCAGTGAACAATATTCATAGTTCATCTGTAATCACCCCTCATCTAGCTTTTTCAGCACAAAATAATGGAGCAGGACATACGGATTTTTATCCAAGTTATGGAAGAAGAGGGGGATACACTCAAAGAGGAGGAAGGCATTATTCATTCAGAGGCAGAAGCAACTTTAATTCAAGAGGAAGAGGATTCACTCCTCAGGTTTATTCTACCAACACTCAAAATCAATCTAATACTTCCTCATTAAACAGATCTCAACAAGGAAATAGACCACTATGTCAGATTTGTGGAAAGTATGGTCATGAAGCACTTCGTTGTTGGCATAGATTTGATAATTCTTTTCAAAGTGAAGATGTACCACAGGCCTTGACAACACTTCATCTTGCTGACTACAAAGGTGCAGAATGGTTTCCAGACTCAGGTGCATCAGCTCATATAACAGATTCCACATCAAAATTACAAGTCACAATGCCATATTCTGGAAAAGATACTGTTATGATAGGAGATGGCTCATACTTACCCATCTCACACATCGGATCAACAAAGCTAAACACAGCAGAAGGTACACTTACACTCACAGATGTTTTAGTTGTTCCAACAATTGCTAAATCATTATTGTCTGTATCTAAGCTTACAACAGATTATCCATGTCATTTTATATTTGACTCAAATGGAGTTTGTATAAAGGACAATCAAACAATGAAGGTTCTGGCTCAAGGAACTAAAAGGCAAGGGATCTATATTCTGGACAATGTCAATCTGCAGACCTTCTACTCAACAAGACAGAGATCAGCAAGTTCTACAATCTGGCATCAGAGACTTAGACATGCCAATGCTCAAATTTTACAATTACTTAATAGTAATAATGCTATAAAAGTAACATGAATGAGCTCTACCTTATGTGAATCATGTCAGCTAGGGAAGAGCTCAAAACTTCCATTTTTACCTTCTACTTTTCATGCTAAAGAACCCTTAGAAAGGATACACTGTGACCTTTGGGGTCCTGCACCTATTACATCTGTACAAGGGTTTAGATACTATGTCATTTTCATTGACAATTTCTCACGTTATTGCTGGTTATATCCACTACATAGAAAGGCAGATTTCACCTCATTTTATACTATGTTTCAGAAGCTAGTTGAAAATCAGTTTGACAAAAGAATAAAAGATTTTCAGAGTGATGGAGGAGGAGAATTTTTGCAATAAAGAATTCCTAACTAATCTGGCAAATTCTGGAGTAAAACACCTTGTTTCATGTCCATCTACACCAGAACAGAATGGCCTTGCAGAACGTAAACATAGGCACATTGTTGAGTTGGGTCTGTCCATGATGTTTCAGTCCAGAGTACCTTTGAAATATTGGGTGGAGGCTTTCTTCACTGCAAATTTCCTAAGCAATCTACTCTCATCAAGTGCTCTGGATAAGGTTAGTCCTTATACAAAGTTGTTTGGTACAATTCCAGATTATTCAGCTTTGAGGGTTTTTGGTTGCTCATGTTATCCATGTCCTAGGCCCTATGGACAGCACAAATTTGATCCACGTTCACTGCAGTGTGTATTCCTTGGTTATAATGAGAAATACAAAGGATATAGGTGTTTGTTTCCCCCTACTGGCAGGGTGTATATTTCTAGACGTGATTTTTGATGAATGTAAATTTCCTTTTCAGGTTTCATATCATTCATTGATTCCATCTTATGGTACTCCACTGCTTCAAGCTTGGCAGCAATCCCATGTTTCTGATATTTCTAGTAAGTCTATCTCATCACAAACCATTCAACCACATTTTCAACCTTCTATATCTGTTTTAGGGTCTGTCAATCCTTCACAAACCAATATCCATACTTCTGATCAAACTATTCCTCCTTCACCACAAACCAGTATCCATACTTTTGATCAAACTATTCCTCCTTCACCACAAACAACATCAGATACTCAACCTCCTACAATTGAGACTCAAAACTTAGACACTCAATCACCTCTGTCCTCACAACCCAATATATCCAGTTTTCAGACTCAAAATAACCATCCAATGGTTACCAGAGGCAAATCTGGAATCATAAAACCAAATCCCAAATATGCTTTCCTCTCTTCAAATATACCTAAAGAACCCAAAACTATAACCACTGCACTAAAACACCCTGGCTGGCTTGAAGCAATGGAACGAGAGATGGAAGCTCTAAGAATGGCTGGAACCTGGAAATCGGTTCCCTACAGACCTGATATGAATGTACTTGGATGTAAATGGGTCTATAAAACTAAATTGAATGCAGTGGGTCACTGAATACACTTAAGGCCAGACTAGTTGCAAAGGGATTTCATCAGGAGGAAGGTGTTGATTTTGTGGAAACTTATAGTCTTGTGGTTAAGACAGCCACAATCAGAATTGTCTTAACACTTGCAACTGTAAGAGGCTGGAATATTACGCAGCTAGATGTGAAGAATGCATTCTTGCATGGGGATCTACAAGAGACAGTATTCATGCAACAGCCTCCAGGTTTTAAAGATGTTAATAGACCTGATCATGTTTGCAAGCTGCAAAAGGCTTTATATGGTCTTAAACAGGCACCAAGAGCCTGGTTTGAGAGATTTAGTTCATTCCTTCTTGATTTTGGGTTTCTTTGCAGCAAGGCAGATCCTTCCATGTTTGTGTACAAACATGGAGAGGATTTATTAATATTGCTTCTCTACGTTGATGATATTATTCTTACTGGAAATTCAATTCAACTTCTACACAGGTTAATACAGTCACTGGGAACTGAATTTTCAATGAAGGACTTAGGATCACTGCACTATTTTCTTGGGATTCAGGTTCAGACAAATGCTGATGGGATGTTTATGCATCAAACAAAGTATGCAGAAGACTTGATTGTTCGTTCAGGACTACAAATGTGTAAACCTCAGTCTACTCCATTACCTCTAAAAAAGAATAGCACAGATACAAGCAAGTTTGATGACCCAACTTTTTTCAGGAGTATTGCAAGTGCATTACAATATCTCACTATTACTCGACCAGACATCAATTATGCTGTTAATGTATGAGCCCACGAATTCTGATTTTGGATTGCTCAAAAGGATCTTAAGATATGTTAAAGGAACTGTTAATATGGGAATTCAGATTCATTCTCAGAGCACACTTCACCTCCATGCCTTCTCAGACAGTGACTGGGCTGGATGCTCTATTACAAGATGTTCTACTACAGGGTACTGCACTTTTCTTGGCAGCAATATTATCTCATGGTCAGCAAAGAAGCAACCTACAGTATCTCTCTCTTCAACAGAGGCGGAATACAGGGTGTTGGCTGCAACAACAGCAGAGTTGACATGGATTTCTTTTGTTCTAAGGGATATTGGAATTCGTCAAGATCAGCCTTCAGTTCTTCATTGTGACAATCTTTCTGCTGTGTATCTTTCTACCAATCCGGTTTTCCATGGGAGATCTAAGCACATTGAACTGGATTACCATTTTGTTAGGGAGAAGGTGGCCTTAGGTTCTATTCTGATGAAACACATAAATAATCAGCATCAAGTTGCTGATATTTTCACCAAGTCGTTAGCTCGAAATCAATTTGAGTTTTTACGCAGCAAACTGGGTGTTAGCTTACCACCCAACACCAGTTTGAGGGAGGCTATCAGAACTCAAATACAGGTGACTGGAGGTGATGGCAGAATTAACAAAGATTCTGAAGGAGAAGGAGATGTTGATGAGGCAGCTAAGGCAGGTGACAAGGTGATGAATAACAGAGTGCACGTGAATAACAGAGTGCACGTGAAACAGAATTTGGCTGTTACACCAGAAGGGAAATCGAACGTCTGTAACAGAATGCAAGGGTACAAGAAGGAATATTCACCAACAGAAAACCAGCTCAGCAATCCGTTTAGATATCTGGAGAATGAATGTATTTATTAGAATCTATATATATATATATGTAATAGATTACAATTGAGCAGTGAGAATGAAAAATTAAAACGAGCTAAATGTTCTGCACTTGCAAAGCCATTGTTCTTTCTTTCCTTTGTGCGTTTGTTCAGAAATGTAACCATCGATGCTATACATTGTAAGCAATCCATTGAATTTTTTTCTCAAACCCTTGATTCTCTGTTCAAAGACTACCTTACCCGAGTACGATGGCAACGAAATCCACGTCAGCAGAGGAAGAAACGAACCTCAAAATCTTAGGTATGAAATGGTTGAGTATGGGCATGCAAACCTAGAAATCCATATCATCGATGATGCAATTGGGTAGCGTGGGGGTTGACGGGGAGAGATATGGCGGTACGTTTGCTTACCCGAGTGAGATGGTAACGAAATTCACATCGATGGAGGAAATCTTACCTCAAAATCTAAGCTATTGAACGGTTGGGTAGCGGGAGGGGTATGAAAACCTCAAATCCATGTCGGCGGCAACACCGTTGGGTAGTGAGAGGGAAACAGGGTTGAATAGCGGGAGGCAAAGGGGGATAGGTATTTCATGTGGCGATTTCATGGGAGGAGAGGTTGAAGATGGCGATTTAAGTACGTGGAATAGAAAGAAATGTATTGGATTCAAGCAACTGGAATTGTAAACGATCTGTTCAATTTAAAGCAATTTATTGACTCTCTTTGTTGGAACTTTTGACGAAGAATGATTTTCTGGAACGAAGAATGGGTTTTTGGAACGTTTGTTGAAAGGGTTCTGCTGTTGTGGCTTTTTGAGAGAAGAAAATTTTTTTTTATTATATATGATTTTTATGATTAATTTCAAAACATTTATTGTTATAAAATCATAGAATGTTTACTTTTTCATTTAAAAGATATGACATATAAATAATAATATTATTTATTTTTTAATATACAAAATATTTTAAGTTATAGTTAACTTAATTATGTTTATTAATATAATTTAATATCAGTTTGATATACTAAAATCTATCCGTAATCTCTAGAAAAAAAATATGTTAATGATGATTTTATATTTAGAATAATAAATTACATATATATATATATATATATATATTAAAGCAAATAGTTTAATTTACATTATAGATTATCACATTAATAATATTATTATTTAGCTTTTTAATATACAAATGCTTTAGTTTATCAATGAGATAATATTAGTTATAACTATTATCATAAAAATTTTCAGATGATTTATAAATCCATTATTGCCAATAAATTATATAATTATTATTATATTTTAATTTGTTTTACATTTTAAAAATTATTACACATAAATAATAATATTATTTAATTTTTTAATATACAAATGCATGAATCTCTATAGTTTATTCCTTGTTCTTTGAATATACTTTCGATATTTTGGTTCTCTTAGTTTCTCCTTATGAGTAAAGCATATTCTACTAATAAGAATTGGCGTTGGAAGATATTGATCCTCCCCAACCTAAACCGTCTAGCTCTCAAGTTCACTGCCTCACCGTCAAAGCACAGTGGTCTCGTTGAGCTCTCTCTCAATGCAATGGTGGGATTGAAGGCACCATCCACCATCAGACTCATAGGCACAGTGAAACGGCATAATGTCGTCTTTATGATCGACTATGGAGCATCACACAATTTCATATCATGGGACTTCGTCCAGTGCCACTTCATTCCAACAAAAGGATGTTCTGCTATGACGTCTTGATGGTTAACAATCTCGCGGTCAAACACTCTAGCCTTTGTCAAAACGTTAGTGTCAATTGAGCAGCGCTGACTACATCCTCAAAATTCAATGATTGGAAACTCTCGAAGATACCGTGGTCAATTGGAATATGCAAACGATCCGCCTTTGTCACAAAAGAAATTCCGTCCATCTATAAGGAGATCCATTATTGGGACAGTCGACTATCTCGTTGGAGATGCTTTGTGAGGCCTTTCAGGATAGGGGTAGTAACTCTACGGGTCTTGCGAATATGCATGGTACTCCCGACTGTGGACCATCCACCATGGTAACCCCTAAGCCATCTAACTCTAAAATCACATTAATTTCCATTTCTGGACGCACTGCACCTCAGGTTCGTAGGGGTCATGTATCCATATTGGCGACACTCTGCCTCCTCCTCAACAACCTTATAACATTTTGGAACCTATAATCTTCATCAATCATTTTGGATTGGACAACCCTTCTACCACAAAAGGGAATACAAGAGAAGTAGTGGATGTTCATATCTAAAAATGTCCAAAATGAGAATGAAGGATCCAACATAAGATCATCCTTACACATTAACAAGAACTAAGAAAGAGGGAAGCAGAATGTACAATTCATCTTCAGATGAAGCTGCAAACACCACAAAACCCAAAGACATCAAGCATCATCTGCATCACTTGCTCCTGCTTGAGCTTCTTGAGTTACCCAGTAATTGTTCCCTTCCGGTCCTGATACCTTAAACCTGCCCACAAATGTATCCGATACGAATCTTAAGTGAAACTCAATTGTCTCAAAACTGTAGATAACCCGTCATCGATTTATTAAGCTTTATTGTACTGACCGTTCAAGAACTGATTTTCCTTCCTTGTACTTTTGGCTTTTCTCATAAGCAACCTCCTGAAACAAAACAGAAGAATGAGAGTGGCAGAAGAAACAACCTACAAAACTTAACTTACTGTGTTGCAATATTCGACTATGAAGTGTTACGTATTTCCATCCCACGTAAGATCCACACTTGACGCAGTAAATATCAGCTACTGTGTGCAAGCCCGTCATCATCATCCTGTCTTCCTCCTCTCCAGGAAAGACATTCACACTGTCAAACAGAAGCAAGACAGAAGAAGGTGAAAAGAGAGCTAATTAGCTTTCAACATCGAGGCAAACCCCTTGTCATTTCTCGCATTGCCTAATAATAGATTTATGAGAAGAAATGTTTAGGTTCTACTGGAGAAGAAAACTTACACTTTATTGAACAGATAAGCTTTCCCATGCTTGCTTTGAAAAGACTGTAACCAAAGACATGAATGCAAAGTGACGTAATTATAAGTATATCCAGATGCAAATTTGATATACCAGGGACCTGCATTATTCTTGCACATGGGAAGAAGTAGCTATGGTACGGAATCATGCAACATTACCAGGAAAATTAAAGTTTGATTAATCAATTGAAACTTTAAAAACTGTACATGTTTTCTGAAACTAGTTTAAAGATAAAACGCATCACATGCGCAAATTTATATGTGAAAACGCTAAAGAGAATTGTATATGTCGAAACATAGCAACTTGATCAACTATCAAAACAGGATATAAAGAACATTTTACAGCAATCAAATCACAAACAACTTAAAGAACAAAAAGGGAAACAATGAGATCGCCAAAACGATTCCAAATCCGATGTCCCTTGTTTCTCATCCCTTGAAATGATACTAAATGCATCCATGATCAGGCTGAAGGTAGTATAAATGGTTCATGGATTTTTTTTTTCAGAAATCATCAAAGAATCTTTATCCATATAATGGAAAAGCGAAATGATTCCAAACGACTTATCAATCTAGAGTACGAGAAAGCGCCAATCAACCAGACCAATGAACATCAGAAACAGCTAAAAACACCACATGATTTGGTCATATCAATACCCCGATTAAGAATACGAAGCAGACTTGACTATTTTGCAAACCCAGATATCATCTTTAAGAGAAGAAGAGAAAAGATTAAACCTTTGAGACGACATCTTCACAGAGCGCGAGATGGGTCTTGCAGTGCTTGCAACTGTAAATCTTCCCGTCCAAATTCAGCAAGAACAACCTCCCCATAACAAGACACGATCTTCAAGGAATTGAAAGAACAGAATGAAGATGAAACCCAAGTGGGATGATTTCGATCCAAATTTGTCTAATTATTGGACGCAAGAAGAACTGATGATTTTTCCGAAATTGGAAGAAAATGGAAAACGGAGAATGGAAACTGTACTTTCGATGACTAAAGACTGACCTTTTCTCTTTTGATTTCGCAAGAAAAAACGTGGTGCTGGATGGAAATCCCCGCTTGTTTATTTTTTTCCTTTTCATATTTTATTATTAGATTTTAATTGGATATGTTTCTATTGTCCTTTTCCCCGACTTAGAGGATTATGTAACAGGAAAAAAAATATATAGAAAATTCTGAGCCCAAAAGATTTTTAAACTGGATTATTAAAAAATATGGATTTAATATTCTATGGTGTATAAATTTTTAATCTAAAACTCTTTCATAATATTCTGATACCACATTAAACTAAAGGTAAATTTAATGTTGTTTTTATTGTTAATTGCGGCAAAATTTAAAAATTAAAGAATTTCATATAATATAATTTTTTACAATAAAATATATTAAAAACAAAGAATTTCTATACTTCTTTTATTATATTAGAAAATGTTTATGAAAAGTTTTGAATTATTTAGTTAGTTATCAAGTTTATATTTTAAAATAGAATTAAAGTTTAATTCTAGCGAAATTTGAATACCATGTGGACTCTCCGATGGCTATGTCGATGCTTAAGGACCAAATTTAGATATGAAGAAAGTCATAGATTGCGTTATTCCATATCGATTATGATATAAACTATAGATTCATAAATATAGTATTTGACAATTTTATAATTTTGTTTTAATTTTTGGGTTAGTTACATCCAAATCTATCATTTGATATAGTATCATAGTTTGATTGGTATGGATTTGAGTATATCATTTCTAATATAGATTTGGATCTAGCTAATTTAAAAGCTATGTGAAAATCTATGATTATCCAATATCATATTTAAGAATCTATAATTCATGTCTTAACCGAATACGTTAAGCAATTTAAAAAAACGTATAAATATGATTATGGTTTTTTAAATACGATTTTTAACATCAGTATTTTCTAATAAATAATATTTGGATTTCGACAATTTTTTAAAATATAAATTTAAATTTGATCTTATTGAAATAAACAAAAGTAGTTGAGTATGTTTTAACTTACCGTTTTTGAAGGTTTAAATTTTGTTACCATTCGACAAAGAAAACATATTTTAACAATAATATATTAGCTAACAAGTAAATATATCAAAATATATAAAAATAAGAATATTATAAAAATATATGACTTATTTTAAAATGTGAGAATTATAAATGAATTAATTTTTAACACTATATAGAATTATTATGTTATTTTAAAATAATACAAAAATTACGTACTTTTAAATAAACAAGAAATGTAAGGTGTGATGCGCATATAATTACTTATCTAATATTTTATGATGTTATTTTTAAATTTTTATTCTATTTTTAGTTGCATACTACATCAATATATATATATATAAGTGTGTAATACTTTTAAAATAATATCAATTTTATTGTTTTTTATTTGTTTATTAAATTTTTTAGTTCTATATTATATAGTAAATTTTATATGTAATGCTGTTATTTGTATAATTATATGTTGCCTTATATAAACAAACATTGATTATAAATTGTTAAATTTTTATTTTTAAATTATTCAATCCAACTTCAAATACATGTAAAAAAAATGACATGGTATAAGAGGGACGATAAATGACAGAAAAAGAATGTGATGTGAGACTCGCCTCGTGAGAGGAAAGTGCAACGTTATGTAATGGCACTAGTGAAAATAAGCGTGAACATCGTCAGTAGGTAAAAATCCTATAGGCGATCTAGACACGATCATTGAAGAACTAAAGCGAATGAATATATGGTCAAAAGATAAAAATATTTTTGTTTTATAAGAGAAGAAATAAAAAGTCTCTCAATTATCGAATAATTGTTTGTTGGAAGATTCAATCCGAAGTTTTTCGGTATCCTCGATGGATAAAGGTACGCTTCCGCAAATTTTCGTATACCTTCTAATTCTTACAATTGGTATTAGAGCATGCTCCTATTATTATAACATATATATATTACATTATCGTATTCTCGACGGTATTTTAGTTTCAATCAACATTTGCGTCCAACATAATTTCAATGTTGTACACATTCAATATTTTAAATGTTTCATTGAAGCAATATGACACCAAAGTGTTCTCTATTGTGAATATTTCATATGAAAAATATTGAATGTTATATATCTGAATATTCATGCGAATATTAATTGATACAAAGGTAGATTCATATTGGGTCGAATTTCATATATATTTGTGATGGTAAATATATGATAATATGGTTTTACATGTAATAATAAATTGGTCCAAAGATAAGTTTATTAAAGATAGCGCATGCTCCTATTATTATAACATATATATATATATATATATATTGCGTTATCGTATTCCCGACGGTATCTTAGTTTCAATCAATATTTGTGTCCATCATAATTTCAATGTTGTATATATTCAATATTTTAAATGTTTAATTGAAGCAATATGACACCAAAGTGTTCTCTATTATGAATATTTCATATGAAAAGTATTGAATGTTATATATGTGAATGTTCATGTGAATATTAATCGACCTAAAGGTAGATTCATATTTGGCCAAATTTCATATATATTTGTGATGATGAATATATGATAATAATATGGTTTCACATGTAATAATAAATCGGTCCAAAGATAGGTTTATTATTCATGTCTAATTATCATTGTTTGATCATCACATCAACTGTTGATATTACTGTCCAAAGATTTGATATTGATGTTGCACTTGGTATCTTGATTTATATTTGTACAATTTTTTATTATAATATTTGATTGATTTCATTGATCATGTTATCATATATTCTCTTTTCAGTTAATCTTGTTGTGTTATCTACCAAAATAGGTATGATTCTAGTCCTTAATGGTTCAAATTTTAAGGAATGGAAAGATAAGGTCAAGATAATTCTGGGATGCATGAATTTGGACCTTGTATTAGGGATTGAGCCACCAATTTCCCCTTTAGATTCAAGTTCTTCCGAAGAGAAGAAAATTTATGAAAAATGGGAATGCTTAAACCGCGTTGGTCTACAGATCATTATGAGTATCATTCTAGAAACCTTTAGAGGCAGTGAAGAGGTTAATTTCAAAGATTTCCTTACTGAGCTTGAAAAGCGTTTTGTACAAAGCGATAAGGCTAAAATAAGTACGTTATTGTACCGCTTTAGCACCATGAGGTATCATGGTAAATGAAACATAAGGGAATACATTTTAGAGATGGCCAATATTTTTTTGAAGCTCAAGACTCTTAAGATAATCTTCTTGGAAGATGTTCTTGTGCATTTTGTCTTGAACTCTCTCCCTCTACAGTTTCACCCATTCAAAATCAATTATAACTGTCAAAAGGAGTCTTGGTCTCTCAATGAACTCATCTCTTATTGTGTACAAGAGGAAGAGAGAATGAAACAACAAAAATTGTTTCTAAGAATAAAGATGTAAAGGGTCCAGAGAAAAAGAAGCAGAAAACGGTTGAAAACAATTGTTTCTTCTGTAAAAAATCTGGCCATGTCAAGAAGAATTGTACCGTTTATCACGTTTGGCTTGTGAAAAAAGGGTATGTTCCTTACTTTGGTCTGTTCTGAAGTTAATTTAGCTTTAGTGTCAAGAAATGCTTGGTGGTTAGATTCTGGTGCTATTACTAACATCAGTGTTTCTATACAGGATTGCCTGAGCTTTCCGAAGCCAAGTGATGCTGAAAGATGCATTTATGTTGGAAATGGAAAATTAGTGGGAGTGAAGGCAGTTCAACATTTTAGATTATTAATGCGTACTTGATAGTATTTGGATTTAAAATACACTTTTGTTGTACCGTCTTTTAGACAAAATTTGATTTATGTTTCTTATTTGGATATATTTGGTTATTCTTATTCATTTGGAAACAATCAATTTAATTTGTCATTAAATTCAAATATTGTTGAAACCGGTTCACTTTCGTGTTATGATAATGTTTATATGCTTGACACTGTTGAAACATACCATACAAGTATGAATTCCGAATCACATGGTATAAAGCGTAAACTTAATTCCACTTCAGGGATGTTTTGCACAAACGTCTTGGTCACATCTCTAGAAATAGAGTTGAACGACTAGTGTCGGATGGAATTCTAGATTCCATTGACCTCACATATTATGATGTTTGTGTTAAATGCATTAAAGGTAAACAAACCAAGACAAAGAGAATTGGTGCATATAGAGCTACGAAAGTTCAAGAATTGATACATACAGATATTTGCGGGCCATTTCCAATTCCATCATGGAATGGTCAGGAATATTTTATATCATTCATAGACGATTAGTCTAGATATGCATACTTATATATCATTCATGAAAAGTCTCAGTCGTTGGATGTGTTCAAAGATTTAAAAGATGAAGTTGAGAATCAACTCAACAAAAGAATTAAATTTTTCAGATCTGATCATGGAGGTGAATACTATGGTCGATAGATTGTTCAGGTGAACAACGTCCAGGACCTTTTGCTAAGTTCCTAGAAGAGTGTGGAATTGTCCCAAGTACACCATGTCGGGGTCACCTAGCATGAATGGTGTAGCTGAAAGATGAAATCGAACACTTAAGGATATGGTAAGGAGCATGATTAGTCATTCAAACATACCAGAAATACTTTTGGGCGAGGCACTAAAGACTGCAGCTTATATTCTTAATCGAGTTCCAACAAAGGCAACTGCGAAAATACCTTATGAGCCTTGGACTGGTAGAAAACCAAGTATGAAGCATCTTCATGTTTGGGGATGTCCAGCTGAGGCAAGGCCTTACAAGCCACATGGAAAGAAACTGGAACCACGAACAATTAGCAGTTACTTTATTGGTTACTCTGAGCGATCGAGAGGTTACAAATTTTGTGATCCCAAATTAAGGTCAATTTTTGAGATAAGAATCGTTATATTCTTTGAGGATATTGAGTTTGGTGGGAGAAATAAAGTTAGGAACATTGTCTTTGAGGAAGAGTTGGTTTTAGTTCCTGAACCTATTCGTATAGCGGTTTCAGATGAAACAAGTTTAGATCCTCAATCTGACATTGTTCAAGAAGAGCAAACTCAACAATCTCACGAACCTGAGCAACAATATCAATTGCCTTTAAGGCGATCTACTAGAGAGTATGAACGCTATTTCGGATGGTTATATAGTGTTTCTTCAAGAACAAGAGGAAAATAATAGTATGGTGGCTGATGATCCAAGCAATGTCCATCAAGCTATTAGTAGTTCTAACTCGAAAAAGTGGCTTGAGGCAATGAATGAATAGTATAAATTTATGCAAGACAATAAAGTTTGGGAATTAGTCCCTTTACCAGAAGGTAAGAAACCCATTGGTTGCAAATGGGTATTTAAAACCAAACGGGATTCTAAAGGTAATGTGGATAAGTATAAAGCTCATCTTGTAGCTAAAAGATATACTTAAAAGGAAGAGATTGACTATAAAAAGACTTTTTCTCCAATTTCATCAAAAGACTCTTAGAAAACTCATGGCTCTTGTTGCACATTATGATTTTAGAACTTTATCAAATGGATGTCAAAACAAGGTTTCTCAATGGAGATATTGAAGAAACAATTTACATGAAACAACCTGAGAACTTCGTAATAGGAGATCCGAACAAAATGGTTTGTAAATTGAAAAAAATCCATATATGGGCTCAAACAAGTATCTCGTCAGTGGTACCACAAATTTCATCAAGTGATTATCTCATTTAGCTTTGAGGTGAATCTTGTTGATGATTGTGTATATCACAAGTTCAGTGGGAGCAAATTCATTTTCCTGATTTTGTATGTACTATGTAGATGATATATTACTCGTCAGTAATGATATAGGCATATTGCACGAAACCAAGAGATTTCTTTCAGAAAATTTTGAAATGAAAGATCTCGGTGATGCCTTCTTTGTCTTAGGAATTCAAATCCATTGGGATCGTACCCATGATATTCTCCGTTTATCACAACAAAGCTATATCGATAAAATACTCAAAAGATTTGGCATGCAAGATAGTAAACCAAAAAACACTCCGGTCGCTAAAGGGGTTAAATTTAGTATCAATCAGTATCCTAAAAATAATCTTGAAATTCAGGAAATATAGAAGGTTCCTTTTGCATCAGCAGTTGGGAGCCTAATATATGCTCAAGTGTGTACACGTCTGGATATTGCGTAGATTGTTGGTATGTTAGGTAGATACCTAAGTAATCCAGACATGCAACATTGGAAAGCAACAAAAAGAGTCATGCGGTATTTGAAGTGAACAAAAGATTACTTGCTGATCAGATCATTTGGAGATCATTGGGTATTCTGACTCTGATTTTGTTGGATGTCAAGAAAGTATGAGATCTACTTTGGGCTACATCTATTTATTGGCTGGTGGAGCTATTTCTTGGCGAAGTGCCAAACAGACACTTATAGCATCATCAACCATGACTGCAGAATTTATAGTTTGTTTTAAGGCATCAAATCAAGGAATTTGGCTGAGAAAATTTTTCACATGACTGTGAATTGTAAAATGGTATAGAACGACCATTAAAGATATATTGTGATAATAAATCGTGTCTTGTACTCTAACAACAACATGAGCTCAACAAAATCGAAACATATCGACATTAAGTTCCTAGTTGTAAAAGAAAGGGTTCAGAGTGGACAAATTTTCATAGAGCACATTGGGACGAATTTCATGATAGTGAATCCTCTTACTAAAGGTATTCCACCCAAGGTCTTTCATAAGCATAATGCTTGAATGGATGTTTCAAGGTTTGAGGATTCTATTGTTTAGTGGGAGTTTGATATCTATTTTGTATTTTTGTTCTATGTCCTATATTAAAATATGTATACATTTTCTGATCAGAAATAAAGTAATCTTGAGTTTATTTCACTCTATGCAATAAAGTAATTCGGTGATCTCGCTTAAGTAGGACTAGTTGAAAGGTTTCTATTGTTTAGTGGGAGTTTCATGCTACACGTTCATAACAAGATTTATGTCATTTAGTCATATCAGATCTAGTGACCAT
>CM071871.1:36285758-36314550 GCA_036759665.1 Gynandropsis gynandra | reverse complement strand
GCCCCATGATTCTATATTCATTGTGGGTAATGGACGAAATTGTTTATACTCTAAGGTTATGATGGTAACATTTGAGCTCATACAGTACATACATTTCTTCGGATACACATGTGGCCCAGTGAGAGATTGTAAGGAATTTTGGGGCCATATATATATAATTTAAATGTATGGTGCCTTTATTTTATTAGCCAAAACTAAAGTGATCTTATATAGTAATTTATGGCTGAAGAGTGTAATTGTTATGAATTAAAAGTGTAGAAACCAATTCGTAATTTCTAATTTATTGAGGGGCTAAATTAGAAATAACTAAAGTTGTATTTCTATAAATACATGGGTTGTGGTCCCCAATGAACATATAGACCAAAGATAAAAATATTTTTGTTTCATAAGAGAATAAACAAAAAGTCTTTCAATTGTTGAATAATTGTTCGTTGGAAGATTCAATCCGAAATTCGTGGGTATCCTCGATTGATCAAGGTACACTTCCGCAAATTTTCATATACCTTCTAATTCTTACAACAGATTGAAAAGCCTTCCAACTTTATAATCTAAGTAGTTGACATCGTAGCTAGACAAAAAAAAAAAGGCTGATTGTCAATCAGACCCTTGTTGGAGAAAGAGTTGTGGAACAGAGCTCGATGGGATTAAACAGTCCCCTCAATCGATGCTTGGGCTTTCTGATTTGGCTTACTCGAAGTTATATATATGATCTTTTGTTTTGCCCCATCACGATCAATAAAGCCTCCTCCATTCCTCATTCCATGACCTTCTCTCCTCCATTGGAGTCTCAGCGGACCATTTGTTTAAGGGCATAAGTTCTCATATATACAATATACGGAGTTGAAATGCTATAAAAAGTGAACTAGAGAATGTGAACCTCATAATCATTGAAAATGGCATCATAGTCGAAGGTCGTAAACCGTGAGTAAATCCGGACAAATTAAACTGTCGAAAAAACCTACCGAGTTACAGACAACTTTATTATAAAAAATCGTCAAATAATCTTTGAATTCTTTTCGTAAAAAGTAATTCGGACCACCACTAAGTCAATCCAAAAAAATATTTACGGAAAAATAAAAAGATTAAATTTCTAAAAATTCAAACTCATATTAATATTAGATTTTTTAGAAATTATAAACTATACACAATTGTTATTATAATTTTTACAAACTCGTCAACTGTTGTGAATTATCATAATCGAGGGTATTTTTTTTCTTTTAGTATACGCATTAACCATTGGTGTTGTCGTGCCGATTCTTGTTGAGTAATATTCAATTGTTGTTACATCTCGTGCAATGCTTGTTCGTATTACATTATTTTGTTACGCATTTGCTCTTATGTTTTTTTCGGTTTACCACTCGGAAGAAGTTGAATGTTGTAATGTCACTCCTCTAAGGCTGAAAATGCAACCTTTATACGGCGTAACTTGCTATAAATAAATTATAAATTTAGATATTAGAGAATATAAATTTTGAAATTATATTAAAAAGTTATAAATTTACCTCGTGATACAATTCGTTGTATTCTTTTTGACTTTCAGAAGGTTGCGATCCGACAAAATTTGTGACACTTGTTCTGATGTCATACTCTAAACATCATTATGAACATGTTTTGCTCTAGCATTTACCAATGAACCATTAAACTTTTTATGTGTATCCTCGAGCAATTCAATGTACGATGGTTCTACATCTATTTCTTTTGCCTAAAACAAATTACAAACATATACTTTTTAAAAATATATCATTAAAAGGAAAATTTTATAATCTTTTAAAATTTTGAAATCTTACAATTTGTTCATATACTTTCGCAAACAAACGGAATCTTGTTGTATGTGCGTTCATCTTATATCTTTCTCTATTAAAATGACGAGATTGACTTGCTCTCTCACTTTTTGGTCTAAATTCGAGATCATCCCAATAAGTGTCCATTTCTTCCCACATGTTACACGCCATCCATATCAGTTTACTTTTCTTCTATCGGTCATCTTTAATTTCATTGATAAGAGATTTCAATCTAATTCTTGCAACCCATTTAAATTTAAACTTTATTAGTTCAATAATTTCGGAATCCTGATAAAATTTTTACTGGAAAAATTAATTAGTTATTTTATCAAAAATATTTTATTAAATATATTTTATAAATAAATATAATTACAAACACACCACAAAAGGCCCTCCATCAGCGTTCTTTTACTTCGGGATCGGTACGCGTTCATTTATAACATGGCCGATCAATATCAGTTTTCATTGTCTTTTTCATATGACAAAAAAGTTGATTATAACCAAACATATAAATCAGGATTTAATTATATTAATATTAAATTAATTAATTACAAATTTAAGTTTAATTTTATTAATGGGTATCACTATGTGTCGTTTTTACGACTAGTTCTAAACGCTGAAGCTTGCATCTCTTCTCATCCATTGCTAATATTTTTGTCACCGTTGGTTCGTGATTCATTTGAGATATCGTTGGCTCGACTAGTGGAGGCATTTATTGGTAATACGAAAATGACATAAATTGTGTGGATCTAGAATTGTGAAATAAAACGGGATACATAAATCTAACATCCCGACTCAGAGACTCGAGTTTGTTCCGGAGGAAATGTCCATTTGCATTTTCTTCAGAGTGGAAATGTGTTCTCGAACTGCCACCTCTTCCAATGCGGCGAGATATGCTAAACTTTGATATCACTTTTATATCAATGCAACAACACAACATGACATCAACAAAACCGTTATCAACATAATGAAATCATCATGATGAGATATTGAAAGGATGGTTTTGTTGATGACACAACGTTGTTTACGAAATCATTGCAAACCGATGGGGACGTGACGATTGGACCGCCCGCACCGACAGGTTAGATTGCCCGCACCTGACTGCCGGGACTCCTTCGCTAGACTGCTTTGTTTAGTTAATATATACATCGATTGCAATCGATTTTATAAGGTCTGCACATTCTTTTATTAAGAAGACTATTGGAATTCCGATTAAGTATTGATTCTCATTTGGTTCATAGATTTTTTCCATTACCTAAATTTACTACTCGTTCAAAAAACCTTTTTTTGGCACTAAAGTTTTTTTCCGTCAAGATCAGTATTATGTTCATATAATTTAGATGGTAAAGGAGTTGGAAGAGGTTTGCAAAATGTAATGTCTGTTTTGGCTAATATGTCTAATGCATATTGATGCTGATGCAAGAACGAACCTGTGGGATGAGATTGAACCTGTATGCCAAGAAAATAGTGCAGTGACCCTAAATCTTTCATGGAGAAATGTGAGTGTAGTTGAGTGATAAGTTGTGTAAGTAATGTGTTGGTGTTACCAGTGAGGAGAATGTCATTGACATAAAGTAGAAGGATGAGAATATCGTTGTCTTTTTTGTAGATAAAAGAGAGAAGGATCTGCAGCACTGCAATGAAAACCAAAATTGATTAGGAATGAGCTTAAGGTATTAAACCAAGTTCTAGGGGCTTGTTTTAGTCCATAGAGTGACTTCTTTAACCTGCAAACATGGTTAGGATAATTTTTATCAATGAAGCCGGGTGGTTGCTCCATGTAGATGACATCTTTTAGGGTGCCATGAAGAAAGGCATTAGTGACATCTAATTGACGTATTGACCAGTTTTGAGTGACTGCTAGACTAAGGACTAAACGAATTGTAGAAGTTCTGATTACTGGACTATAGGTGTCTAGGAAGTCTATTCCTTCGGTCTGGTGAAATCCTTTGGCAACTAGCCTAGATTTCAGTTTGTCTAGGTGTCCATCCGGTTTAAGTTTGACTCTGAAAATCCATTTGCAGCCTACTATATTCATATGAGGTTGTGAGGGGACTAGTTCCCATGTGTCATTGGTTTGTAGGGAATTAATCTCATCACACATGGATGAATACCATCCTGGTTTTGACAGTTTTTGGAGGAAGAGGAATTTCAGAGGTGGCAAGGAGGACATATTTAGGATTAGGCCGTAGTGTTCCTACTTTGGATCTGGTGACCATAGGATGATGGTTTAGCCTAGCTTGTGAGGGTGGTAAGGGTGGATTTTCAGACTTAGTTTCAAGATTTTTAGGTAGTGGTTCAGGGGTTGATGTTTCAGACGTGTGTTGACTTGTGACACAGGAAGGATTGACTGCAAGTGGAGCAGGATTTGATTCTATGACTGAGATAGGTGCTTGATACACTGGTTCCTGTGTTGTATGTGAAGGAAAGGAGGGAGATTTAGTTACATGGTTCCCTTGTTGCCAAGCTTGTGTTAAATTAAACGGGTACTTTGATATGAGATGACAGTATTCTGCTGAAAAAGGAAATGAATTTTCATTGAAAATGACATGTCTGACAATATATACCTTACCTGTTGGTGGATAAAGGCAGCGATATCCTTTGTATATATCATTGTAACCAATAAAGACACAATGCATTGATCTAGGATCAAGTTTGTTAGAGGCATAGGGTCTTAAATACGGAAAACAAGAACAACCGAAAATTCTTAGAGAGCTATAATTAGGTTCTGAACCAAGAAGCAGAGAATATGGAATTTTACCTTGTATCATAGTGGATGGAAGAAGGTTTATCAGATAGGTGGCTGCAAAAAATGCTTCTACCCAATAACATAGAGGTACCTTGGCATGGAGCATCATTGATAAGGCTAGTTCTGTGATGTGACAGTGCTTGCGTTCTGAGACTCCATTCTGTTGTGGAGTGTATGGACATGACATCCTCAATGTAATGCCTTTTTCTTTTAAGTGGTTTAGAAAGACTTTGATGGTGAATTCTCCACCTCCATCACATTGAAACGCCTTGATCTTGGTGTTAAGCTGTCATTCTACTGATTTTTGGAATGTTATGAAAGTATTACAAAACTCACTTTTTGTTTTTAGTGGAAACATCCATGTAAAACGAGAATAGTTGTCAATAAAAATCACATTATAACGAAATCCTTGAATAGATTTAATAGGAGAGGGTCCCCATAAGTCACAGTGAAGCAGTTCTAAAGGTTTTTGAGCATGAAATGAACTAGAAGAAAAAGCAAGTTTAGAGTTCTTGGAAAGTTGACAAGAGTTGCAGAAATTTAAAGACCGTAGACTAAATTTGATTTTTCCACTTGTCTAGAGCTGATATAAGACCTCCTTACTCGCATGGCCAAGCCTTAGATGCCAGTTGTCCTCTGTTGTAACCTTGTGTCTGATAGAATAGAGTGCTTGTGCTGCTGAAGTGTGTAGTGTATATAGACCATTAGTTTTGTGGCCTTTGGCTACTAGTGACTTGAGTTGTCAGATCCTTGATAAACACATTGTTAGCATCAAATACAATGTAACAGGAACAATCTGATGTGAGTTGTGATACGGATAAAAGTGATTTACACAATGAAGGAACTAACAAAACATTGTGCAGAGGTAATGTATCTGTTGTGGAGGTCAGTGAGCTTGATCCAATATGAGTTATAGGAAGAAATGACCCATCACCTACCATGACATTGTCTGTACCAGTGTATGCTTGAGACGTCTGGAGGTTGTTGATGTTTTCAGTCATGTGAGATGTTGCTCCAGAATCCGGATACCAGTTAGAGACAGATGTATTTGTGGTCATTTGAGTGTGCAAGGCTTCAGGGATGTCTGTGTCTTGGTAGGAGTTGTCAAATCTATGCCAACATTTCAGTGCATGATGTCCTGAACGGCCTCAGATTTGACATAGTAGAGGTATGGTTTGGGTCTGATTTGAGGTTCTGTTTTGAATAACAGAGGGAGCAGAGTAAATGTGTTGTGTGAACCCCTTCCCTCTGGATGAAAAGGACTGTCTGCCTCTTGAGTTATAGTTGTTGTTTAAGGCTCTGTAATAAGTTCTGGATCCTCTTGAGTTGGAGTTTCTTGATTGTTGATAAAAAGTTTTGGTTTTAGAAGGGGGTTTGGATGCTTGTGTTTGGGCATTGAAGGCTTGGTGGTGGTTGATTTCTGGTGGTTTATGAGGTTTAGACTGTAGGGTGATACTGATAAGTTGGCTTACCACATCCTCAATATGTAGGAAAGGGTGGTCGGTGCATTGAAGTATAAATGACAGTGGTAAAAGACTCATACTCTTTACCTAAGCCTTGGAGGAGTCTAAAAATTTTCATGTTTTCTGGCATAGGTTTCCCAATGGAATGAAGGTGGTCACATATTAATTTAAACTCTCTCAAATATTCAGATACCGTCTTACCATCAATGGTGAGGAGTTGCAGAGACGCCAGTAGATCAAACTCCCTTGAAATGGAGTTTTCATTGAAGTTCTTGGCTAGAGCTCTCCATACATCAATGGAGTTTTCAAAGCCAATAACAAGTCCAAACACCTCTGCGGACAAGGTTCCACACAACCATGATTTGATGAGCCTATCTGTTTTTCTCCATGAGGTATAAAGCTGGTTTGGTGTTTCTGTAACAACATCTCCGTTTGTGGTGGTGAGTGTAGGAGGAGGTGAAGTAACTTCTCATGTGATAAACCCAATCAAATCCTCTGAGATAAGGAGAGATTCAAACTGGATTTTCCATTAGAGGTAGTTTGTATCATCAAGTTTAATGGTGACAAAGTTGGAAATGTTAACATGCACAGGAAAGGGAAAGTTCTGTAGTTATTCCATGGTTTCAGCAAAGGTTTGAGCTCAAGGAATTTTCCAAGGCTCTGATACCATAAAGCCGAGAGAGGAAAGATTAAAAGGATGATTTCATTCAATTGGAATTATCTTCTTTACATTGTTGCTCAGTCTATAAATAGCCTCCTAACGGCTAATAAAAACAAGAAAACAGAATACAAGGACATCAGGGGAATATTCAGGGCAAGGTACTCTGCAGTGTAGAGTAACGGTTGTGCAGAATAATTTCAGAATGCTTGGTGCCGTTGGTGAGCAGTCTTTTGTCGTCTGATGTATGACTGTTGGTGGCTGCTGTGGGTTTAGATGATAAGGCTTCAGAGAGTTTTGTCGTGGACCTCTTGTTCAGGTTGAGAGGGTTGGTGACTGGTTCAGTTTTGGCCTTTGTTCTGGTGCTGGTGAAGCAGCTCGTGGATGGTGAAGCAAGCTGTTTTGTTGATGACTTCTTCATGCCTGTATTAGCTTGAATTGTGGGTGTTGGTGGTGTGTCTTGTACAATCACGTGCCCTCCATGGACATGCACAAAAAATATTTGTCCTTTGGGTTCGTAAACTACTTCATGATTGCTTTAAAAATTATGAGTTGTTCATTATTAGTTGGGATATTAGCTTTTCGTGTTCTTTCTTTGTTGCAATAACATCATATGGCAGCCTATTTAAAACATTATAAATCTCTCTAAGGTAGGGTATATAAGGATAATGCTTTAAAGTTTTCTATCTTTTAAAAGCAGTTGTCCGATTTGGATGAGGGCATTGCTCCCTATCACTTCTGGTCACTTCTGGAGACTTCGTGAAAATGTCAAAATAAAACAATATTAGTATATTTGTAGTCACTTTATTTGAATAGTGAGCATTATGGAAAAATTAAAAACTAGGAAAGTTTCTAGCATTTATAGATCATACCATCTGCTAAATGTCTCCATACGATGTTCCATGCATGTTGCATAAATTCTAAACATGTAAATGTTAAAAAAATAGTAAAACAGTATTCATAAATATGTAGGAGATACCCAAAAGCTTGATTCTTCAATGGTATTTTTGTCTTCATTGTCATTATGCAGAAGACCCAAGGCTCGACACGTATCTTTAAATGTTGGTAAGTTATTTCATTGATAGTTCTTAGTTGATCAAATGAAGTTCGACCTTTAATATTGTTTAATAACATTATCATATAATACGATTTACCAACACTGGCGGAACATTGCGTAAATGTCCATACACATAACCTCCCTATTTTGGAATCTATGTTCTTATTTTTTGATTCCATACATATATAGTAGAAAATCGGCATATGTCAATTCTTATGCATTGAAAGATATCAAATTGCATTTAGGTCATTTTAAAACATCTTAGAGTGGACGTTCTATTTTGAAACAATGTTAGTTAATGGTTCATTCTTTTGGAAAAAAAAAATATTTTTTTTCTCATAAATTAACCTAATCGCTCGATTGGACTTCTGAAACGAATGTCAAATTTGAATATTATCAAACAAGCCTCACATCTAAAGATGTATCTACAGTTGAAATAGTTTTTCTTTCATCAATCGATTTTGAAACTGTTTTGTGATAAGACGTTGATATATTTATTGATATCTGATCGGGCTTTTATTTATTTACTTAAAAAAATACTTAATGGTCTTCGTTTGGTTACATAGTTTGACATTTATATACGCTCCGTATGTAAAATGGTATGATATAGTTATTATCTAGTTTAATTACATTTTAATGAAATCTTTGTTGTTGTGTGTTTTTTGGTAAATAGAGTATCTTTATTTTTTTAATATTAATTCATTAAAATTTTGTGGATATTATTATCTTCTACTCCAACAATGGATGTATAGATTCATAACATTCGAAATGGAGGATGCTTTGGTTATTTCTAATTTACGTCATTTGTTTGGATTTAACCATATGAAAGTCATCAACCACAAATTATTGCAAAAGTCTACTTGAACGTGCAAAGTTGAAGACTTCATAGTAAATAAAAGATAAACCACGAATTCTCTCAAACTAACTCGTGATTTTTGCTTTTAGCTAATGAATTTGCAAAATTTATCTCCAAATTTGTTTGGTAGTTGTCTTCACTAAAGAGGATAACATATGATATTGCAATGATAAATATACATAGTAAAATATTGCAATACATTAAAATCATTGTTATATTTTGCATAATTATGTCTCTTGACTACATTGATTAATCTAAGTTTCCGTACATATTACAATGGAAAATATGCGAGGTAACTTATTGTAATACCTATAAATCGTTGTTACGCTTTTGCATACACATGTCTCTTGACTGCATTGATTAATCAAATTTTCTGACTAAGTAAGATGGTATTTTTGACGCTTGCATAATATTGTAATTCCTTCCCTTGTTAACTCGAAAAGCAAATAACCAAAGTTTTATATCAATTGTATTGTTTGAAAAGATTTTGTCTCTTTTCATTTGGATTATCTTAATGTAAGAAATGTACTTCACTGCAAAAATAAAATGTGATTTTCAATGAATAGACTAACGGATTTATCTAGTTCAAAATTTTAGCAAAAGATATCAATGGGCCTCTATCCGTTGCATTTCCTTGAAAATTTCAATAACACTTAATCAAATTTATCTCGTTGAAATATCCATTGGTAAATGTTGGACAAGCCAATCCAAACCTACTTACTAGATAAACAATTGTAAAACATTACATAACATAACTAACTAGATTGACCAAACGAAAATCTCAAAAAATAACAACAAAAACATCTTAGAAATTACTAGGCGATTCTACCAGGTAATAAAATCGGTCAACCAAAAAATCTTAACACTTGATAATTTTGAACGAAATAAACGAATAGACACCACATCAACCCAATCTTTAGTCTACAAAATAAAAATAAAAAACCTGTCATGCAACAAATCTAGTGATAACAATCAATATTGTGAAGAAGAACAAAAGCATAACGTCAGAGAGTTCTAGACAAAGTTCTTGTCGTAATTTGCATTTACTACAAAGAAGAATATATACGAATCTGTGTTTATATATTTATAGTCCAAATGTGATGTTTTGGTGTCAATTGCATTGATACGGTACCTTTCCAATTTGGCAAAGATACGTATGCCATTAAAAAATTCATTCAATGGTTTAAATTGAATAAGAAGAAATCAGACGATCTTGGAACAAATCGAAATTAACGGTTCGGATTAAAGTTGTTTAGATCGAATGGTTGTCATCTTTTTAAGTTAGTTAAAATAAAGATTAAAAAATGTCAACACCGAACGGTGTATATCAAACCAGAACCCATCGAATGGCTGAGGTAACACCGCTCCAATACCCCGAGGTGTGCGACCGAGATTTGCACCAATTCACACGCTTTGAATCCTACGACCACGATCTGCCATTACAAAACAATGAATCCCAAGGTTCTTATAAGACGTCGAAACGAAAAAAAAATATCAAATGGCCAATATTTTATGCTGATAGGCTCAAAAAACATTGGCGATCGCACGGTGAAGCAGCAGCCACGCAGCCATGAGGGAGAATCAAACGGCTAGTGTTTGGACGCGTCACCAATTTTACTATCCATGGCGCATCTTCTTTTATATAAGTTAATAATAATATATAGTTTTATTTCACAAGCTTGAAGGAAGAGTGTCGGACAACAAAGAGAACATGACAAATCTTAGAGAAATATTACATTTTATTAAAATAGAAACTCAATGGTATTGCCTTAAGCTTACCGGAGTTCATATACCATTCTCTCAGAAAGCTCAGTTCCTACAACCTTCTTGTAGCTATGCAACATCGACTCTAAGTGCCTCCGACCCACAGTATTCATCATCGGTTTTATCTCCTTCAAGAACGATCGATTCATCGAAATGAGAATTTGGTAGAAAAAGATGCATTCGAGACACAGCATAATCCTGGTTACTTCTTACAATTGATCAAAAAGAATGTAGAAATGGTGTGGCATACCTTGTATCTGAAACGAGATTTACCAAGACCAATAAGGATATTGCTAATGTCTCTATCTTCGGCTGAAAAAGGAAGAGAGTTGTTTCCAGGGTCTGTTTCATTATCAGTGTCTTCAAATTCAGCTTCATCCATTTTGTCATCTTCGTCTCCATTATCCATTAAACGATCCCTTGCCTCTCCTGATTCCACGTCCTCATGATTCTCTGCTAGAGTTTCAGAAGTATGACCCGGTAAAGAATCCTGACACTGTAAATTAGTGTAATCTGAGAGGATGACATAGCTTTTTTTATCGAGCAGGGGCCTTGCCGCATCAAATGGCACCCACCTGAAAACAATTCCCAGTGTTAGAACACCTTAAACCAATTTTGTTTAGCAATTAAATGACTAACCATAGGCATAAAAGGACTACGCTAATTTGCAATAAGCTTTGTGATACCATTCAATAGAAAGATATAAAATCCAGACCCAAGATGTCAGGTCGACCGCTAGAGAAGATGTTTCAACCATGGCAGATTACAGTTTCAACCTCTTATTTCCATTGCAACATCATTCGACACGCAGTCACAGTTGTTTTGCTTCTATGGAACAGCCTATATATGATAAAGATAGCTCTTGTGTCTTTCGGCTAACGAGAGATTTCATAATTCTGACTTTTCTAGTATAAGATTGAAGCTATACATCCATTCCAAACCCACCGATTATAAACTACTGCACCTCTCTTCATATGTGATCAGCCGAAACATAGAGTAAGAGATATATTAACATTAAGAAAAGGCATGCATGTAACAAAACTCGGAGGCCTCAGTTTGATTGAAAACTTACTGGTAACGGAGAGGGCATAGAAGCTCAGAGGGATGATAGGCGGCTTTATATCTCATCTTGCTGCAGGAATGTATATAGTAGCCAAGATAGTAGTACTGAAGAGTAGGACAGTGAATCTCATTTTCTTTAACCCAATTAATTTCTTGCAAGGCAGAATACTTCCCAAGAGACAAGTACGCATAGTCCGGGTCCCAGAATAAATATTTACTGGACAAACATTTTGGAAGGATGTCTATCACGCCAACAGCAATTAAATGACCATCAACTCGATATTGCTGATGGAATGAACCAAATCCGCAAGGAGGAACCTTGTCATCACCTGAAGGTGGAACATCTATCAATGGAGTGTCAACCAGAAACCTCCTGTACGAACTCTCTGCGATGTGCTCCAGTTTATCATTATGCACTTTAAGCTGATATCGTTTATATAACTCATGTTCCTCCGGATCAAAACTGGACCTTTTCAAACGTATCTCCAGCTTCCGCTTTCTTACCAGAGGGCTTTTCGAGGACTTTGTTGCGCATAGGATTTCACCTTCACACAATGAGTTGGCTCCTTCGCAGATGGTATCAACTCTACCTGAAGAAGAATCTTTGGAAGCTGAAAGAAAGTTGATGTGGCCCTTGCAGACCTTAATAAAAAGGCCAGAAATTTCTCCCAGTTGATTAATTATTTCAGCCAACTTCTTGGAGATAACCTCAGGAGATAATGTGTTTTCTTCTGCGTTGTCTCTCCCCTCTTTTGCATATGTCTGAGTGCGTTTTATAGCAGCTGCTATCTGGAAAGCTATGTTGCTGGTATATAAAAGTTCTTCTGGACCTTCAGCTAATTGCTTCCTTTTAGGAGCCGAAACCTTCTTCACGGAAGCCTTTGGCACCTGAACGTTAGAAGGAAACTCCCCACTTTGTACGCATCTCTGTACAGCATTGTTAATGTGCTCGGCCAAATCATTCATAATTTGTTCTACTTCATTCTTTCCTACTTTCTTACCAGTCACGAGTTTTTTTCTCGCTGATTCGGGAACATCACTAAGGGAAGAAGTGCTTGAATCTTCTATTTGATCTTTGGGTTTGGCATCTAGTTGGCCATCCAAGAACCTTCAGACAACATTATGAGAAACAGATCAGTGAGGAAGTTCTTTACTGGATGCAGATACTGATTTTGAAGGCGTTTGATAAATATTGAGACCAAATAGCAGATAAGAAGTACACAAGAAAATTCTTATGCAGTTGAATACGATATCTAAAAGGAAAAACGAAACTTTTACCACTCAGCGCAAAAACAAAAGTTTACTAGAATTGCCCTCGATTGACAAGAGAAAAGAAAACAAAAGTTGACACCTTTCGACTCTTTTACACACTCGTTGCTGCTCCTTAGAAGGAACAAAATCACTTGCTTTCAATCGGATTGTATACGAAGGGCAACACGTTTTATCCATCTCAGGTTTGTAGAGGAAACAGCCAGACCGTCTCCAGCCTCGGTCAAGAAGAGCTAGCCCATACATTAAAAAAAAACATGTCAAACTAATCTTTCAGCCAACAGCAGAAATATAAAATACAGTAGAAAGGAATTGTACAGCTAAGGACAATAGTTCAGCAGTTAAATAATCTAGACAAAAGGGTTGGAAACATTAAGTTCATCTCCAATTATTCCACGGAATTACTAATTAAACTAAAACTTATTGTCTAAAAATTGTTGCCCATGGCCAAAATAACCACAAACACATGCATTCTTCCTGAGAAAAACAGGAGAAGGATGCAACCAACCTTGGTAATCATCAACAGTAAGACTCTCTGTCCATAGACCTGTCCCGGAAAATAAACAGAGACCCTGAGTTAGTAATCATTATCATGGTCCTGAGACCAGCAATCATCGCCATTGTTAACCATGCAGTTGAAGATATTCACTTTGAATTCTTCCATGAACAAAGAATGGAATAAGAAAAGAAAATCAAGTAGCATTCACAAGTTATCAAATTACAACACTTCACCATTTCGGCTTATTCTCGACAAGCCCATCTCATTCTCGAACAGAAAATCAGATAATCAAATAAACCCCAATAAAACGATCAGATCGAGAAATTCAAACATCCCAACCTTCAAATCATCCGATCACTGATCGATTCAACACCCGTCACCATGGATGAGAAACAAAAACATAGAAACACGTTCAATACCGAAGCAACGAGACAAGACAAACCGTGAGAGATACTAGACCGATCGGAGGAATTGCAGTAGCCGCAAGAGCTTCTGCGGCGGCCAATATCGGCGACCACACTCTCACCGCCGCCGCCGCCGCCGCCGCGGCTGCTACTCGCTTCGCTTCTCGTCTTCACTTTCTTCGAAGACATCACCGAAGATTCCAACAGTTTTCACTCGGGAAAGGACAGAAAGACGGTCAGACGTGCTCACCTCACAGGAAGGGAGATCAACGCAAGGAGACGATAAATTATTTGTTCTCTCTTTTTGTTAAGATCAGAATTTTCGAAAATATTTAATCTTAGAATCTTTTTTCAACATTAATTTATTTAACAAATATAACATAAAAAAATCCAACTATTTTAAAAAATATCTATAAAACATAAATTATTATTTTTAATTCAAAAAATCCAAACTTATATTTTTTACCTTAAAAATATTATATTTATTAAATTTGTATATTTTAATAACATTTTAAAATTCAAAAAGTTAAAATATGATTCAATATTTTTATTTGTATATAGATATGATTAATTTGATAAGTTTGTAGTTTTTTAGATAAAATGTAAAAATTCAAAATTTTTAAGTTTAAAGTAATAATTTGTGTTTTATGGGTAAAAATTAACAAATTTGATATTTTTTATATAATATTTTTAAAGTTAGTGTTTTTGAAGAAAAAAAATAAATTTGGTTTTTTAGGTCAAAGACAATAATTAATGTTTTATAAACTAAAATAAAATAATTTGATATTTTTTATACTATATTTCTATTTATTTATTCGGGACAACATGAACAATATTATAAGGTTTGATATTTTTATTAATAAAACAAAATCTAATTTAAAATTGAAAGGGAGGTACGAGAGTTGATTTCGAAATTCAAAGAAATTTTTAACACTTTTCTAACGATTTTCAGCGATTTCGAACGATTTCGAGCGATTTTTGAGTTATTTCGAGTTCGAGAGATTTCGAATTCGTTTGGGTCACATAGTTTACATGGGTTGTATGGATAACAAGAGTGGAATGAATCGTAAAGTTAGTATGGATTGAATGGATCACATAGATAATTTGGATCGCATGAATTATATGGGTCACCGACCTAAAAATATTTCAAAAGTAGTTTTGAAGTTGGTCCAAAACAATCTATAGCTTTCTTAATTTTATTTTAAAACCCATGATGTAAAATTGAAGCTTTTAGATTTAACTTTGTATTATTGATCTAATTTTCAATTTCATCTTATTTAATTTTCACTAATTTAGTAAACCGCTAAATATCCATCTTAATCTGATTCTCCTTAATTTTAACACGATTTTGCTGTATTTTATAAAAATATTGTACCCTAATATACTAGTGAAGGGTATGATTTTAAAGCTTTTTCGACTTGAATTCTATTAACAAGATACATCGGACGAAAAAAATTGCAAACAAAAACCATACATGTTGGAATTACTGATTTGGTGTTTTATTTATATCAAAGTCATTGTCATCTTGATTGTCCTTCTATTAATTCGATTTCGAGAGATTACAATTACAAATATCTTAGGACGATTAAAATTACATCAAGAGAAAAATAATTATAAAAATAAATTATGTAAGTCCCTTTTTATATCATAAAAGAAGAAAATGATGCAAATGACTTCCACATGTCGTAACAGCTTCAGTTAACACTAAATCGAGTTAGTTAATCTTTCAATTTTCTCAAACCATCTAAACTAAATTTAACAAAATAAATCAAAGAGTAAACCAATAAATAGGCATAACATTAGGGATATCCTCGTAGAACAAGTACTTCTCGTTTACCTTGGTGAAAACAATTATCAAATGGGAAAAAAATAACATGAAGAAAAGATAAATTTACTCTTAATTTTCGAACGTGAAAAAACACACATTCTGTAATTTTTCGACGTGAAAAACTATCAAACCGTGTCAAAAGCAAGAAAAACGAACAATTTTTCGACGTAAAAACCTGTTTCTAAGTTTAGAACAAGAAAACGAAGTGATTTCGAATTTGAAAGGAATCGATTTGATGTTGGCAAGAAAAAGATTCAAGTTGAGACAAAAGAAATGGCTAGACTCATAAGTGTAAATAGATCGATTTCTAGGGTTTTGCAGGTTGTCGAGTCATAAAATTTTTTATTGATTTGAAATGGGTGTGAGTGTCAGTGAGTTGGTTGAATCTCAGGTTGGTTGAGTCGCAAAGGTTGCAAGAGTTGCATGACCATCTTCGAGTCAGTGAGTCGGTTGAGTCTCACTGAGTCGGTTGGGTCGCAATGGTCGTTTGAGTGTCGCAAAGGGTCCAAGGGTCGTTTGAGTCGCATTCGCTTATGTCATTGAATCGCATGGGTCGCTTGTGTCATTGAGTCGCAAGGGTCATCTGAGTCGCATGGGTCGCTTGATATTATGCCCCGTGGGTTGCTTCAGTCGCATGGGTCAATAAAGTCGCATGGGTCGCTTGAGTCTTAGTGAGTCGGTTGAGTCTGAGTGAGTCGGTTGGGTCTTAGTGAGTCGGTTGTGTCGCAAAGGTTGATCGAGTCTCATTGAGTCACAATGGTCGCTTTAGTGTCGCAGAGGGTCCGAGGGTCGTTTGAGTCGCAAGGATCGGTTGAGTCACATGGGTTGCTAGAGTCGAAAGAAGTCTAATGTATTCTTAATTGGTCATTTTGCAGGTGGCTCCAAAGCCAAAGTTTGCGTATGAATTCAAGCACATGGACAAAATGCCAAAGATCACCACCAAGTGTTATCCTCACGAGACAATAAGCTGAGAGGAATCTTAGATAAATATGAGTCGCATTACTTCGAGAAAGAGTCAATATTTAGGCATTTATTCCATTTCCAATTTGACTCCACATTGACGAAGGTTCAAATGTCTATCCTACTCAATCACTCCGTGATCGTACGGGACAAGAAAGAGTTATGGTTCGTCTTAAATGGTGTTCACATCCGGTACTCTATAGTGGAGCACACACTAATTTCCGGATTGAAATGCGTACCATATCCAAAGGGAGTCCAAAAGGGGTGATATATTCGGGCTGAAGAATTTCGACCGTGGAAAGGTGACCCCGCACAAGTCAGTGAAAAGCTTGTGAAGGCGAAGAATTCCGACGACCGGACAAGGTTGACAACTTTGATGTTGTTGGCGCAAGTTATTGCTCACAAGCCTTCATTAGAGAACTCTATCAGCCATGATCTCATTGATATGGTTGATGACTTGGAATTTTCTGAAGGCTTTCCATAGGGGCGTTACACATTCGAAAAGATTGTGGATACTTGTCGCAAGAACATTAGCGGGGAATCACCGAAACCAAAATGGTATTGTAGCGGTTTCATGATCCCACTAATGGTAAGTTATATATATTATTCGAATAACTTGAATGTTTTCGTACTTTATGCATTCTTATCATTTTGTTTTAATGTTCAGTTACTTCCATTCGAAACCATCCTTAGTTTAGGCGGAAAGGGATGGTATGTTGATGTTATGGATGCGGATCCATCATGCCCAAGAATGTGCAAGAAGATGGTTAAATCCAGTTCTAACCTTAAGTATGTATATGTGATAAGGCAGATTAGAGATTCTAAGGTAACAATTACGCAAGGGTCACAAGGGTCACAAGGGAAACAAGGGCCATAGAGGGTAATACTGGTTATTTTTTTTAGGATATTAGAAGTATTCTTCGTGCCGAACACGAAGAGGAAGCTTTACTTTTTGATTTGGAGGATTACGAGGGATACCACGACCCCGATGTTCAGATATGGATGGAACATCTTCGTAGAAATCCGAAGGGTATATGTTGGGAGGACATCCGTAAGCAAGAACTGCTGACACGAAAAGCAGCTCTTGGTGATCAAAAGAAGGGGAAAGAGAAGGGGACTAAGAGGAAGAAGAGCGTGAGTGAAAAAATAATAGAGGCTGAAGATGACCAAGACGAAGGAAGGGTAGGTGTTGCTCAAGCTGATGGAGAAAGAGAAAGTGATGCTGAAGGTGATGCTGAAGCTGAAGCTGAAAGAGAAGGTGCTGAAAAGGAGGAGAAAAAAATCATCAATGCCGTAAGAAGTCGGAGAAAAGAATCATCAACACCGTAAGAGACCTTCTAAGGGATCTCGAGTTTCATTTGCCTAATCCAAAATCAAAGGTAGCAAATCCTAAAGGTGCTGAAAAAGCAAAATCAAAGTCTGTCGAGAAAGATGCGAGCACCGGAAACCAATCTTCTGGCACTGTTAGAGAAAATAAAGAATTCGGAGAAAAGAATCATCAACACCGTAAGAGACCTTTCTAAGGGATGTCGGGTTTCATTTTCCTAATCCAAAATCAAAGGCGGCAAATCCCAAAGGTGCTGAAAAGGCAAAATGAAAGTCTTCCGAGAAAGATGCGAGCACCGGAAACCAATCTTCCGGGACTATTAGAGATAATGATTTTGAATTCCTTCGACGTCCATATCCAGTGTCAAGAAAAGAGCCAAGCGAAGAGCCGGTTGAGTCAGAGGCTGAAAATGACTTTAGAGATGCCTTAGAAGAGGATTTCGCAAACATTTCAAGATTAGTTGAAAATCTCACATCTACTGCCACCATTCCTCTAATTGAATACATTTCCGGATAGGTTACTACAGTCGTTGCTCCTGATGAAGTTCCACCAAGTAAGTAATATTTAATGAAAAAGTTCATCTCAGTCAATTTCCATCGAGAGTCGGCATGGGTCACAAGAGTCGCATGGGTCGCAAGAGACACATAAGTCGCACGGTTGTATAAGTTGCAGGGTCACATAAGTCGCTGGGTTGCTAAAGTCACATGGGTCGCAAGGGTCGTATCAATGTAACGAACGATGAGTCTAATGAATGAAGTAATTTTATACAGATGCTCTAGTGGGTATTGTCGATGAAGTTGCCGACGAGGAGGTTCCTGCCGAATATATTCCAATGGGTCCTGTCGAAGAGGTCACCGCTAAGAAGGTTCGTGCGAAGTATACTCTAGTGGGTCCTGTCGAAGAGATCGCCACTAAGGAGGTTCGTGCGGAGTATACTCTAGTGGGTCATGTGGAAGACGTCCTCGCTGAGAAGGTTTCTGCCAATGATACTCTAGTGGGTCTTGTCCAAGAAGTCGCCGACAAGGAGGTTCCTGTCGAGGATATTCCAGTGAGTCCTGCCGAAGAGGTACCCTCTAAGGAAGTTCCTGCCGAGGATACTCCAGTGAATCCTGTCTAAGATGTCCTCGCTGAGGAGGTTCCTACTGAGGATACTCCAATGGGTCCTGTCTAAGAAGTCGCCGAAGAGGAGGTTCCTGCCGAGCATATTCTAGGGGGTCGTGTCGAAGAGGTTCCTACCAAGGATACTCTAGTGGGAACTCCAAAACTTATTTTCATTGATGCCGAAGTACCACCAAGTAAGCTCGATCATTTGATTCACAAAGGTCGCATGGATCGTATGGGTTGAATGGGTCACAAAGGTCGCATAGGTCACATAGGTCACATTGATAAGGTCGCATAGGTTGCATTGGTCACATGGGTCGTAAAAGGTCGCATGTCCGCATGGGTCGCACGGTCGCAGGGTCGCATTGGTCGCCATATGTTTAATGAAGTAAATTTTATGCAGGTGCTGAACCTTTATCGAAGGAGTCTAAGCCACATGTTGAATCTCCGCCAGCAAAAAAAAGCATGAACAGGGCGAGGGGGAGGGTGAGGGAAAGATGTTGATGGAGAACCTGCATAAAATGTAGTTCAAGAACCCGTAAAGAACATGGTTCAAGAACCCGAAAAAAGGTAGTTCAAGAACCTGCAGGGAAACGACATTTTGTGTGAAAGCCCAAGAGATTAGGAGAGGGCGGGATAACCCAAAATCATTCGTTCGTTGATACTAGCGGTGAAAAGTTGACTGCTCTATATATGTTCCTGACGACACCTCGACATGAGCGTTGATGGAAATCTAATCTAGATATTCCCCGGGGACCAGAGTTTTGAGAGACTATATTAAAGCCCAACGTATGGCTTGAAGATGATGTATTTGTTTTAAACCCTTAGTCACAAAGGTCATTTTTGTGTCATATGTATTCATATGTGTTAGTTTTTTTGCAGCAATTGGATGAGGCGTTGTTGGTGCTGTATTATCGCATAAAGACTTTCCCCATGATATATCAGAATTATTACGTTTGTCCTCTTTCTTTTATGCATATGTTCATGGTGTGGATGTACGAGGATATGAAAGCTTTGCTGGGAATTCTTTGTGATTTTTTGGATGGAAAGCATCCATTCATAAGTACAAACACACCAATGAGTTATTTCGATGGTTTTGACTCAGTTTTAAACATTCCATCGCTCTAAAATCGATTTATAGGAGTTCATTAGGTAGCCATCAAAGCGGATTTCGCGACCCGATGCATCACGGTATATGACTGCCAGAGCAGTATGAAGGAAACACATATCGATAAGTGATTAAGAAGAAAAGAAAAGCTGTCCCCAAAATGCTCATTCTCGAAGGGTTTCCTTGTTTAGCATCTGGAGAAGATGAATGAAAGTATGAGTATTATGAAGGTCTATCAGAGAACAAAAGCTCGAGTGAATGTGGTGTTTACGCCTTCAAATTCTTAGAAGCCTTGGTAATGAAAAGATGTCAGACTTTTCCCTTGTCGGCTGATATATTTATATTTAAGACATGTATCCCGTCACCTTGAGACTAACTTGATATATTATTATTTTTTTGGGAATGGAAGATGTAAATATTAGTACATTATTATTTTTTTAAAAAATTTCATATTATTTGGTACATTGTTATTTTTTAAAATTTCTTCATAATAAAAATAAAAGAGTCCTAGGGGTATGAGGGTCGCAGAGGGTACAAGGGTCAAAGAGGATCCAATGGTCGCACGGGTCAAAAGGTGGCAGTAGTAAAATGGTCAAACGGGTAAAAGGGTCGCAGGGACAAGTGTCGCAAGGGTCAAAAGGGTCGCAGAGGTACAAGGGTCGCAGAGGGAAAAAGGTCGAAGAGATCAAAGGGTCGCACGGTTTCAAGGGTTGAAGAGGTACAAGGGTCGCAACGGTAACTCTGCGACCCTTGGATCCCTGCGACCATTGTCCCTCTATGACCCCTGCGACCCTTGTACCTCTTCGACCCTTGGACCCCTGCGACCCTTTACGCTTATTATTAAAAAATAAAAATTATTTACAAATAATATGAATACATTTTTAAAAAATAATAATGTACCAAGTTACATCTTCCATTCTCAAAAAATAAAAAATATTTACAAATAATATGAATAACTTTTAAAAAAATAACAATGTACCAAGTTATATCTTCCATTCCCAAAAAATAAAAATTATTTATCTAGTTATTTACAAACGACCCTCGGACCCCTGTGACCTTTATCCCCTCCACCCTTGGACCTCAGCGACCCTTGTACCTCTGACCCTTGGACCCTTGCGACCCTTCTCCTTCTGCAACCCTAATACCTCTGCGACCCTTATCCCTCTGCGAATCTTGTTAGAATAATAGTAAATCCACAAAACAATGAGATTAACAATAATAATTTCTATTTAGTAATAGTAAAAAACCAACCAAATACAAACATGAAGTTCAAGTACAAAGGAATGTTGTTGTTCAAATGAGGTTCAAAGCAATCAATATACAATAGAATTCAAACTATGTTGTTGGTAGGCCATGATTGAGGGAAAAACCGAAGCAGAGGTATTGCTGCATTGGAGACCAATTCAACTTTGAGGGAACAACCCTCGTTCAGTCTATGATCGTGACAAAACTTTCTCCAACCTCTACTGATGCTAGCGCCACCATGTGCCACGGGCCTTAGATATGCCTCCCACACCAGTCCGTAATTGATTATCAGATGTATCTTACATCATCTACCGCAAATACCTCTCGACCTCACAAACCTTATTGGAAATGTCTGTGATAACCTGAATACGAAAATCATGGTCCTTGGATCTTTCCATCCATCATTAAATTGTGAGCCATCCAACTTTACTTCCCATGTTTTGTTAGACACATATGATTTAAACGTTGCCATGTTGTTGTCCCTTGTTTTCCCATAAATATACTCATCGAAGAATTTCTTCAGAATATCCTATAACAAAAATCGATAAAAAGGTCAAATCTATAAATTCTCTACATTAACATACCGAAAGAGAGAGATGAAGGAGATTACAATTTAGTTCTCCAAAAGGCTCGAAAGAATGATTTGGACAAAATGGGGGAAATGCGGCATTTTTGGAAAAAATGGATGGAAGATGATGAGAGTTAAAAAGAGAGTGAGTCGTTATTCGAAAACGATGGGTGGAAGATGATGAGAGTTAGAGAGAGAGTGTGTCATTATTTGAAAAAAGAAAACGACTGGAATTCGAAAAGACATGACCGTGACATAAATCGACGTCAGATGGAATTCAAAAAGACATGACCGCAGAGGTACAAGGGTCACAGGGGTACAAGGGTCGCAGAGGGGTAGCAGGGTCGCTGAGGGGTACAAAGGTCGCGGGGTAAAAGGGTCGCAGGAGTACAAGGATCGCAGAGGGGTACAAAGGTTGCAGGGGTACAAGGGTCGCAGGGGTACAAGGGTTGTAGAGAGGTACAATGGTCGCAGGGGTACAACGGTCGTAGGGATATAAGGATCACAGGGGTACAAGGGTCGCAAGGGTGTCAAAGGGTTGTGACCCTTGTACCTGTGCGACCGGTTTGCTTGTTGTGATACGAAACAAATTTAAAAAATAATAAAAATAACTTATTATTTACAAATACAATTATCTACAAATAATATGAATAAAATTTTAAAAATAATAATTTATCAAGTTATTTACAAATAAATGTGACTCAACTCTCTGCGACCCTTGTACCTCAACGATCGATTTTGCTTGTTGTGATACGAAACAAAACCTAAAAATAATAACAATAATTTATTATTTATAAATACAATTATTTACAAATAATATGAATAAAATTTTAAAAATAATAATTTATTAAGTTATTTACAATTAATTGACTCAAATCTCTGCGACCTTATCCATCTGCGACCCTTGTACCCCTATAACCTTTGTCCCTCGCGACCCTTGGACCTGTGCAATCCTTGTCCCTCTGTGACCCTTGGACCCATGCGACCCTTGTCCCCCTTCGATCCTTGTCCCTCTGCAACCCTTATTACAATAACAGTAAATCCACAAAATAACGATACTAACAATAATACTAACAATTGAATAATAGTAAAAACCAACTAAATATAAAATTAAGTTTAAGATCAAATGAAGTTCAAGTTAAAAGGAGGTTCAAAGAGATCAAAATGCAACTCAAATCAAACTATGTTATTGACAAACTGAAGCACATGTCCTGCTCCATTGGAGAACAGTTTTACTATGAGGGAACAACCCATGTTCAGTTCATTTTCTTGACAAAACTTTCTCCAACCCCCTCTGATGCAAGCACCACCACAACTCACGAGCCTTAAAACCGTTGACCATGACCTTCCGCAATCGAGGAACATCAGTATCTTACATCGTCTACGGTAAAGACCGTTCTCCCTCGCAAACCCTATCGGAACTGTCTACGACATCACCCAAGTTGCATGAGTATAAATGAATAAAATTCGAATAAATAACCAAATTATATATGATGAATCAATTTGAGGTCACTTACCAATGCATCTACGCCAGATTTGAACGAGTGATTGGTACCGTGAAAAACCTCAAAATAGGAGTGGCCATGGTGACGTTAAAGACCATGTCACATTCGCGACGGAAAAGTACGCAATCCCCAGTACGAAAGTTTTGGTCGTTGGAGAAATCTTTCCATCCATAAGTGAATCTGGAGCCATCCAACTTGACTTCCTATGTTCTGTTAGATGTATTTGTTTAAACATTATCGTGTTGTTGTTCCTCCTTTTCCCGTAAATATACTCATCAAAGAAGATCTTCGGAATGTCCTGTAACAAAAAAAGAAAAACAACGTCAAATATGTACATTCTCTACATGTAAAATACCATCAGAGAGACAGATGAGGAAGATTACAAGGTAGTTCTCCAAATACCGGGGAAGAATCTCTTGGAAGAAATGAGGGAAATGTGGCATTTTCGAAAAAAATGGATGGAAGCTGATGAGAGTTAGAGAGAGAGTGTGTCGTTATTCGAAAAAGATGGGTGGAAGATGATGAGAGTTAGAGAGAGCGTGTGTCGTTTTTTTAAAAAGGAAACGACTGGAATTCGAAAAGACATGACTCGAACATCGAATCGACAAATTTACGGGTTTATAATGATAAAATGAAAAAACCAATCAAAACAATACGTTTACAACGTCAAACTAATTAATACCAATTGAGGGTCGCATGGGTTGCATAGGTCGCATGGATCGCTTGGTCGCATATATGGATCAATAGATATGAACTCGTCGAATTTACGGGTTTATAATGATAAAATGACAAAAAATAATCAAAACAATACGTTTACAACATCAAAACTAATTAATGCCAATTGAGGGTTGCATGTGTCGTATGAATCGCTTGGTCGTATATATGGATCAATAGATGCGAACTCGATGAATTTACGGGTTTATAATGATAAAATGACAAAAACCAATCAAAACAATACATTTTCAACATTAATCAATGGTTAAAACAGATTATGACCCATGTGTCCCAAGTTGTGTATAACCAATGCTTGTGTTTCTAAAGTGATAGTAGTGTTTTAAGAACTCGTCGGATGAGTTTGAGAAAATTTCAAAAAATACATTTAACATTTTGTTCAAATGTCAATATTATTTGTATTATTGTCTATATTGATTCTAAATTAGACATATACAATTCAAATATATTAATAATGGTATACTGATAATGGCATGGGTCGCATGGGTTGCTTGGTCGCATATATTGATCAATAGATGCGAACTCGACGAATTTACGGGTTTATAATGATAAAATGTCAAAAACCAATCAAAGCAATACATTTCTAGCACTCTGTTTTTTTCTTGTTTGGTATTGCAGTCCAGAGTTATCTCATGTCGTGTACTTCGTCTTCCAGTCACATTTCAAGAGTGAACCAACACCGTCACTTAGGTCACCCCCGTAACTCATCAGTGACTGCATAGAGACCGAGTCTGCCGATTACGGATACCTTGAGTAACACATAGACAGCATGACGCCCTGTGTAGACCATGTCACCTGCGTCACGTAGGTCACAAAAGTCAAAAAGATTTTTCATAGAAATCGGGGTTAAATATGCATACTAAGAGAAGAGACGTAGATGTTAACTTATATTTATGGGTCGGAAGGATTACATAGGTCGGATGGGTCACATGGATCGGCAGAAAGGAATTTGACAACAAAAAGATAAGTCAGGAGTCTGACTGCAAAACGACAAGTCACATGGGTCGGAAGGATCACATGGGTCGGAAGACAGGAGTCAGACAGAAAAATGACAAGTAGCATGAGTCACATGGGTCGCATGAGTTGCACATGGGTCATATGTGGGCGCATTAGGTAGCTTGGATCGACTCAGTCGCACAAATGGTCATATTGGGTTGCATGAGTCGGATGGGTTCCCGTTTAAACTTGATTCTAATTTAATCCAATTGAGGGTCGCATAAGGGGTCATATTGGATTGCATGAGTTGGATGGGTTTCCGTTTAAATTTGATTCTAATTTAATCCAATTGAGGGTCGCATAAGGGGTCATATTGGGTCGCATGAGTCAGATAGATTCCTGTTTAAACTTGATTCTAATTTAATCCAATTCAGGGTCACATAAGGGGTTATATTGGGTCGCATGAGTCGGATAGGTTCTCATCTAAACTTGATTTTAATTTAATCCAATTGAGGGTCGCATTATGGATTTCACGTAATTACAATTACTTTTAAATATCGATTTCACGAATTTTCAACTTTTAAATATGGATTTATTATAATGATTTATAAAGATCACATAAGGTCTCAAAGGTTACAAAAAAGAAAGAAAAAAGTTGAAAAAAAAAAGGAAAAAAGGTTACATAAGGTCTCAAAGGTCACAAAGGTTACAAAAAGGAAAGAAAAAAGTTGAAAAAAGGAAACAAAGGTTACATAAGGTCTCAAAGGTTGCAAAGGTTCAATTTGCTAAGTTTAGAGACACATCGGAGCCCTTCCCCGTAAAGAGAGTCGTGTGTGACTCTACGCCTTCTCCAAGTTGACCTCCAACCGTGACCTTAAGTACCGCAGATACAGCACGATGTGTGAGTCCACCGATTACCAAGACCTTATGTAAAGTAGATACCGCACAATGTTCTCCATCCATGTTGTAAGTACTTGTGTGTATCTGCATAGAGACCGAGTCCGACGATTACCAAGACCTTGGGTAACACATAGACAACACAATGCCATGCATCCACCATGTGATCTTCGTGATTAAGGTAAGAAAGGTCACAAAGGTAACAAGATTTTTCAAATAATTTAGGGTAAGAGACTTAGATGATGAGAGGAGAGAGATGAGATTCTTCAGATTCATTCTCATCTCAAATAGGTGTCATGGTGAGACTAAGAGAATTTGATGAACCTTTTAATATAGGGGTAACATAGACGTTTCGCAATGGTCTTGAGTGTGGTGTTGGTAAAATAAAAATATAGCTTGCACTGGAAAAACAAGTAGTCTGACATCAGTAGCCATTGGTACGATACTCCATGAAAAAGACATTTACGATTAATATAGCTTGCGTTGAAAAAGCCAGTAGTCAGACATCGAAAAGACTAGTCCCGAAGGTAGTATGTTGGATATAGTTCTTGTTGAATTTCCCAAACAAATATTTAAAATCCCTAGGAACAAAACTTTTTTGACTTCTTCAACGTTGAATTTATTGACTCGGCGCCATTAGTGGTTAATAAGTTGTACCTTTCCCCCCTTAAATTTGCATTTTTCTCACTTAACGGGATCAAATTCCTATTTTTCCAAATACTTTGCAACATTAGGATACCTGCGCAAAGGTCACAAAGGTCAAAATAGTCATCAGGGTCACAGAGGTACAAGGATCGCAAAGGGGTACAAGGGTCGCAAATTTACAAGGGTCGCAGAGGTCCAAGGGTCGCAGAGGTACAAGGGTCGCAGAGGCACAAGGGTTGCAAAGGGTTACAAGGGTCGCAGAGGTACAAGGGTCGCAGGGGTACAAGGGTTGCAAAGGGGTACAAGGGTTGCAAAGGGGTACAAGGCTTGCAAAGGGATAAAGGTTTGTAGAGGTACAAGGGTCGCAAAGGGGTACAAGGGTCGTAGTGGTCAAAGGGTAGTAGAGGTACTAGGGTTGCAGAGGAACAAGGATCGCAGAGGGATAGAAGGGTCGTAGAGGTGCAAGGGTCACAGTGGTACAAGGGTCGTAGAGATGCAAGGGTCGCAGAAGGGTACAAAGGTCGTAGAGGTGCAAGGGTCGCAAAAGGGTACAAGGGTCGCAGAGGGGTACAAGGGTCGCAAAGGTCACAACAGCCACAAAAGTTATTTTTGTACCTGGCCTTCAAATCATTCAATAGCATTTCAAATTCGTTCAATGTGTATGTTGCTGCACATTTGAAGAACATTTCTACCGCAGTATCACCCTTTGAAGTCTTTCTACTATGCTCTTTATTGACATAGCTCTTTATATTTTGCGATATATAACGCGCTCACAAACCATTATCAGTTTTTTATACACTTGTTTGACTGTTTTGATCAAGCTTTTATGGCGATCAGATATCATAACGACATCACGTCCGTTCGGTATCACCTCTTTCAACCTTATCATAAACCACGTCAATGATTCATCATTCTCTCTGTCGACTATTCCCCATGCAATAGGATATTGGTGATGTTCACAATCTTGCGAGGTCGCCACATTCAATGCTCCCTTGTACACTCCTGTCTGAAATGTTGCATCCACAACAACCACTTTATGCATGTATTTTCATCCTATTATAGCCACTCCGACAGCCATAAAAAGGTATTTGAAGCTTTTACCATTGCTGTCGAGCTGAAGATTTGTGACAAATCTGGGATTTCTTTATGTAAACATGTGTAACCACCCTGGAAACCTCCTATAATGTTCAAAGTCATCACCGCGAATCTCCTTTTGAACAATGCATTTTCCTCTTAATGCCATAAAATACAATATATTGGCACTGTACTTTGTTTTTACACGAGCCATCAATTCTTTTGTTGGAGGTGTTTCATATTTCCCGGCATATTCCTCATTCAAATAATCCTTAACCAATTGCGATGTAACCTTTGTAGCTTCAGCCGATTTAGATACAGGTTAACATTTATGAATGGGATGGTGTGTTCTCACACTAAACCGTTTGGAATTCGGGATTGCTGCCACACGTAATTTCCATTTACAACCACTTCAACAAACTTGCATCGTACTTCCCACAGCTTCAAATCAGATCTCAATTTTGTATATCTAAAATAAGCTTCAATTAAACTTTTCCTTACAAATACTTGTACATCATTGTTTCTATCACAATCTTGCTCAATTTTAAGATGTAATCCATATTCGAACTTGAAGATATGATTTTCGATGTCCGCCTTGTCGTGAACTACCATTTCCAAGTTGTTCTCACCATCACCATCCTTATGCTCTGTTGGAACATCAGAATCAACACAGTCATCATAATCTACAAGACCTCCATCCTCACATTCTCTAGCAATGTGATCATCTCGTTTTCATACGTATTTCTTGTACGATTTAGGATACGTTTTTGACACATATGTGATGTTTTACGTATAATTTTGTTTCCGTTTTACTTGTTTTCGTGTTTTCATGTTCTTACAGGTTTTTACGCGTATTTGGATCATTTTGGAGCTAAAAGGACATGCACGGAGCTACGGAGCAACTTCAAAGATCATCACGGGACAAACGGGACGAGATTGAGCAAGAAAAGCCTTCACCCGGTCGGGCACAACTCTTGCACGACCGGGCAAGTCCTTCGGCCAAACTTGTGCACCATTTGCACGACTCGGGCATGACTTGCCCGACCATTTGCCTTGTGCCCGAGCGGGCACACATACAATGCCCGATCGGGCATGCCCACCAGCCACACATCCGTGCGTTCCACCATAGCCGCACCCGAGCGGGTACACTCAATGCCCGAGCGGGTGACGGCCCGAAAAAAGATCATCACGGGACAAACGGGACGAGATTGAGCAAGAAAAGCCTTCACCCGGTCGGGCACAACTCTTGCACGACCGGGCAGAACCTTCGGCCAAACTTGTGCACCATTTGCACGACCAGATCG
>CM071871.1:36265632-36279544 GCA_036759665.1 Gynandropsis gynandra | reverse complement strand
TCACGTAGATGCATGTGTTAGGGGTTAGGAGAAGGACCGAAAGGAGAATTCTAGTCTTGGAAGATCAGGTTTAGAACCACCGAGGTTAGGCCACGAAAGTAGGGTAGCAATGGTTGAGGGTGAACGGATGAATCATAGAGCCTATGGGTTTAGTTCAAGGTGTCAGACACGAAAGTAGGGGGCAGCTTGTCTAGATCACGTGTCTATGCCTTGAGAGAGGGTAGATATCATGTTAGGATCGTCTGCCTTAGAGGGCTTTAACTGGGATTGCATGATAGATAGATTGATCGTCGGTTTCGGTAGTCTTGTGGTGAAACCGAATTCCTAGGACGTTTGCCTTATCGTTAGAACCCAAGTCTTTTATTTACTTTCAGTATTTCATTCTTCATCCACATCCTTTCGTTAGCAAGTTTGATTCCTAGTTCGAGTTTAGGAAGTGTTGCGTAGTCTCTGTGGGATCGACACCTAAAATACTACACACGTGCCGTGCACTTGCGGGTAGTTTAGGTTATTTTATTTAACTCTGATAACACATCATAATGTTTCCAAAAGCAGGAATTAAAGGCTCAACTTCCCTCTCAATTTCAATTTCACCCTTCACACTTGCCAATTCTATCTCCACATACAACAGTGGTCGAATTCCTCTTATGCGATCGAACATATAATAGATAAGATGCTTGTCATTCAATATATATGTCGGCTTCCTATTTTCACAAATATTGGGAAAATAGCTTAACTTCAACTTCGTTGTATTATTTCCCACCATCATCTCTGTGCATAACTCATCAATCAGTTGCTGGTATGTCAAACTAACCGGAGGACAATAGAAAAATATTCTCATGTTTTCCTGAACTCTACCAACCCATTTGGATTCTCCATTTGAGGTTTTTCCCATTTACCATCATACAAAAAATAAATCAATGTGATTTTCTCAACCACAAAATCCATTACACTTATAACAAAAACATAAAAAGAAGGTAAATTCTGTGACCCACTGCGATCGTACCTTAATGAGACTCTGTGACCCAGTGCGACTGTGCGACCCTTTGACCACTCTCCGACCCTTGTACCCCTGCGACCCTTGTACCCCTGCAACCCTTTGACCCATCTGCGACCCTTGTACCTCTGCGACCTTTGTACCCCTTTGCGACCCTTGTACCTCTGTGACCCTTGTGCTTCTGCGACCCTTGTACCTATGCGATCCTTGTACCCCTGCGACCCTTTGACCCATTTACCTCTGCGACCCTGGTACCTCTACGACCCCTTGGACCCCTGCGATCCTTTTACCTTTGATCCATTTGACCCTTCGATGAGACTCTGTGAGCCAGTGCGACCGTACGACTCAGTGACCTAGTGCAACCGTGCGACTCGACGAGAATGTCACTCATTGCGATCATTTGACATTTCAATAAATATGACTCGTTTTTAATAAACGAGTTTTATATTGACCCAGTGCAACCGTGCGACAACATCAATAAAAGGCTCCTTTTCAAAAAGGCAGAATCGAATCTATACATATTCCTCAGAAAAGAAACAAGAAAAAACACAAGAGAAGCACGAAAAATTCACTATACGCACCTGATTTTTCTGCGGAACGTGCTTAATTGTAAGCTTCTTTATTGACAACAAATGATTTCAACCTTTTGGAAACGAATTTGATGTTGATTTCAAGCTACATGCTATGACTTTGATGCCAATTTCAACCTACTCTCACCGAATCTATTTATGGTGTGGGAGAACAGTAATTTCCACGCCACAAGAGAAAGAGAAATCGAGGTGCTCTAGAGGAGAGAGAAAAATTGTCGGCCAGTTAAAAGACTAGTGTAATATGGGTTTATCAATATTTTAAGGGTAGATTTGAAGTTGAAATACTTTTTTTCCAGGGGAGGTTAGGCATGAAGTCAAAATAGCGTTTGGAGGGTATTTTTGAAGTTACCCCTAATAAATATCCACCTTAGTCTTAAATATATGTTCCAAACTTTAGCCACTCTTTAAAACATGAATCTTTTTCTCATAATAATTTAGGACGTTAAACCTTGTATCTTGGTTACTTAATATACCAATCACGTTTGGTGATTGCTTGAATTTAGTTAATGGGTTTGTTCATGTATTATTTTGATATTGAGTCTAATTTTTGAACAGATTAAAGTTGAACAAGTCAAATATTAATAAATTGAAGGATATTGTAATAATATAAAGGAAGCTAAAACTATGGAGAATATATCTCCACAAACACATCAAGATCTCTATATAAAAGAGGATTGATACCATGGACGAAATGCAACTTCTCCATCAGCAAAGAATGCGGAAAAATATTCAAGAGAGAAGTGTGAGCTTAAATCGAAAAACTAGGGTGTTTTATTTTAACTTGTAAGAGTGTTTTTTATACAAATGTTAGACTATGTGTTTAGGGATTTGTGGGTGAGTGATTCATAAAGTCATTCGGAAACCTAAGAATTTTGTAAGAATAGTTTTAGACGATCACATAATATTTGTGTGATGTTTAGGGTTTGGAATTTAAGTTCAAGACGGGTAGTCTCAGGGTGAGTATGAGTTTGTGTTCAGGTGTACCTGGAAAACCGTTTGAATTAAATAGAAATTCTTTGGGAGTTTCGGGAACTTCACCAAATGTCTTGTCCATCTACTAATTAGTTTTTTCAATTAGTATCAGAGCTGAAAATAGATCAAAGAAGTTAATCTTACATATCCGTTCGAGTTCTAGTTAAGAGAGAGATGGAAGGTTCACGAGACTTACACTCGTATTGCAAACCCGTTATGCTTAACTCCTCCCATTATGGATATTGGAAGGTTAAGATGAGAGCCAATATTTGCGTCATAGACAAAGATTCATGGGGGGCAGTGAAGTATGGATGGAATCCTCCAATGGTGATTGATGATAAAGGAAACGAAAAGGAGAAATCGCTTGATCAATGAACATCGGCCGAGAAGACATCGTCAATGGATAATACAAAGGCGTTAGCTGCAATTTTTGCCTCCGTGGACATGGACGAATTCAAACAAATACATGTGTGCGAATTGAAAAATGATGCTTGAGACATGCTTGAAACAATCCATGAAGGAACTCGAAGTGTGAAGAGAACAAGATTGAATATTCTCAAACATCAATTTGAAAAAAAAATTGGAATAGGAGAGAATGAAAAAGTTTAGTGGAAGATTGAATGCCTCGGTTAATGAAGCACATGTTCTTGGTCAGACTTATGAAGACAAGAAGCTTGTCAGAAAACTTTTTCGATGCTTACCTAAGAAGTTCTCGGCACAAAAAGCAGCGATGAAAATATCACTCAATACTGACACAACGAGCTTCAAATAAATCATAGGAATATTGTCAACTTATGAAATGGAGTTGCAGGTGGAACAAGGATCAACTAGCAAAGAATCCTCCCAAAGATTAACACTTAAAGTATAAGAAAACACAACGAAGATTGACAAAATTGCAGAAGATATATCCTTGATAGCAAAAAAGTTTAACAAATTTCTGAAAAAAAAAACACGAGGATATTCCAAGACACGCAAAGCATACCCAAAGAAAGAAAAAAAATCAAAATTTAAATGTCATGAGTGTAAGGGATATGGTCACATAAAAAGCGATTGTCTGAGTGTTTAAATACGAGAAGATACCTTGAAAACTTTGAATGTAACTAAATGCTTCAATTGTCAAGGTTTTAGACACACAAAGAATAAATGTCATGATGAGAAAAAGATAAATAAGTCTTTTATTACTCAAGAAGATTCTACTAAATCGCAGGAAAAAAGTGAAGATGAGGACATGACTACCTATGTAACATTCTACGGTGTCATTGTAAGTGATGATGAACATCCAAATGAAGAAAGTGATGATGATGAGCTGATAATGGGAGAATTATATGAGAAATATGTTAAAATAAATTAACTCAACATTAAGATTCTAAAAGAGAAGGATGTTACTGAGTCACAATTAAAAGTTATCACGAAACAGCTCATGAAAAAAGAAAATGAAGTAAAATAAATCTCAAGTCAACTTGAAGAAACTAAGAAGAACTTGAAGATGTTATCAAACAAAACAGAGAAGCTGGACTATCTTTTAACATTAGGAAAAAGAGACTCAAACCATTTTGGACTTGGTTATAAAGGAGAATGTTCGAGTGATGAAGGTAAATTTGTTAAAAGTGAAGAGCTAACGAAGATAGTAACACCTTAGAAATAAAGAAGTACACCTCGAGCGCATATGAGACCTAAATATCAACAAAAAGAGCATAGAAGATGTTATTAGTGCGGAAAAAAACGTCACATTCAAATCAAGTGCTATCAAATGAATTGCTATGACTGGATACCATGAAGGGGATTTAACAGAAGGTCAACATCGACCACACCAAGTTAAGTCACGTCGACATCAAGGTAAGTTTATTTTTGGGCAAGACCTAGTGTTCAAAAAATATGGGTTAAGAAGACTGAAAGATATACAATAATAAGGAAACCTACAATTAAATAGATTTGGGTAGAGAAATATGTTCTTAATTGCAATGTTGCATTCACTTCGATATAAGATGAACAAAATTCTATGTTGTACTTTGATAGTGGTTGTTCAAGACATATGACATGTAATCTTAACTTTTTATCTAATTCTAAGGAAAGTAACAAAGGTGGAAGTGTGACTTTTGGGAATTGACGTAAAAGAAGAATACAAGGAAAATATGACATTATAGCCATTAGATAATAAGAGTTAACAATTGTACATTTTGTACATGGGCTTTAAGCAAATTTAATAAGTATTAATCAATTATGTGATCAAGGTTTGCTTGTCTCTTTATCACATCAGAAATGTGTTGTCACTAATGAGGATGGTAAGAATGTTCTTGTAAGACAAAGAGCATCCAACAACTGCTACATTTGGTTAGAAGAAGTAAAATGCTACCAAGTTCACTACAAGAAAAATTGGATCTCCGGACCGCAAAATTTGTCCTTAATTCATCTGAAAAACGCTTTCCATACGTTTTCCGGATGAATTTTGTTGATTCGTAAATGAACATTGCTAATAATATCCATTTGAAATTCGTCCGAAATTCCAGATGGATTTAGTCGTCCTTAAAACGTCCCTAATTTTTTTACAAAAAAATTACTCATGGGTTTTTCCATCCAAAATTAAAAAATAAAAAATAAAAAATTCCGGATGGATAATCCCGTCCGGAAATATTTTTCGAAAATTAGGAAAAAATTTCCAAACCGATTATTTGTCCGTCTGGAATTTTTGTCCCCATTGTAAAATTAAAAAAATATTAAAAAAATTAAAAAATTACTCCCCATCATCGTCGTCGTCACCTCCTCCTCCATCGCCTTTGTCGTCGCTTCCTCTTCCGTCGTCGTCGTTGTCACCTCCTTCTCCACCTCCATCGTTGCCTCCTCCTCGGTCGCCACTATCGCCGCATCCTCCCTTTCCGTTGTCGCCTTCGTCGTCGCCTCCACCTACAATGTCGTCGGCTCCCATTCCTTATTTGGTATTCCCTTTCTCTTTCTTCTTTCTCTTTCTTCTTTCTCTTCTTCTTTCTCTTTTTTACTCTTCTTATTCCTTTTCGACTTAATTTATAATATTAGACTTCACAATTTCGGACTAATTACAAAAATTTGTCTCTAATTTCAGACGGATTAAGGACATTTTTTTTGCTTTTTTTTCTTTTTTTATTTTTTTAATTTTAAAAAACTCTAGACATGTATTGTTGTATGTCTGAATTTTTTTTAAAAAAATATTATTTAATTTTTTATAAAAATATTTTTCTAAAAACATTTTTCTTTAAAAAATATTTTTCGTAAAACATTTCTTGACGGACACGGAAATCCATCCCTAATTTTCAGACGGATTCATTCGGAATTATTTTTTTAAAAAGTAATAAGGAATAAAAAGCAAATAAATATAAAAATAATAAAATAATAAAATTCGTTCCGAATTTATGGACGAATTGATGGTAGTCCTTAATCTGTTTGGAAATAGGGACTGAAAGAATTGAATTTGTAATTTACACACGATTAAAATGTGTTCGAAATTTAGGGATGAACGGAAATTTCCATCAGAAATTTAGGGACGAACGGAAATTTCCGTCAGAAATTTAGGGACAAATCAAAATCTGTCTGGAAATTCTGTCCCTAAATTAAAAATTTCTAGTAGGGGTTACATAAGATCTTATTCATCTTTGGCATCAACGATTATGACATGTTAATTATCGAACTATTTCTAAATTGTCTAATTCTGGGTTGATTCGAGGTATGCCCAAAATGAAAAAGACAAAGGATGTTGTCCGCAAATCGTGTCAACAAGGTATACAAGTATGAATTAATCACAAGAGGATGCCACAAATCAAGACCACCCACATACTTGAATTGTTTCACATGGATTTGATGGAACCTATGCAAACTGAAAGCATAAGTGGAAAAGTGTATGTTTTCATATGCGTTGATGATTTTTTAAGATATGCATGGGTTAGATTTTTCCGAGAGAAAGGTAAAAGTTTTGATGCCTTCTATTATTTGTGCTTAAACTGATAAATACAAAAGGAACCATAAAAAGGATTATGAGTTATCATGGTCGTCAATTTGAGAATGTATCATTTGAAAACTTGTGTAACAAACTAGGTATTTTACATGAATATTTTGCTCCGAAAACCCCACAACAAAATGGAGTTGTGGAAACGTAAAATCGAACTTTACAGGGAATGGCTAGGGCAAAGTTGGACGATAAGGAAGTTGCACCTTGATTCTAGGTAGAAGTCATTAACATGGCTTGTAACATCATTAATAGAGTTTATGCTCAAACAGGTACTAAGAAAATATCTTATGAAATATGTAAAGGAAAGAGAGTGAATATCAATTATTTCCATATGTTTGGGTGTAAGTGCTATATACTCAGTGATTGTAAGTATCTTGGTAAGTTTGATTCAAAGAGTGATGAGGGAATTTTTATAGGTTATGGTGCAAGTTTAGAATTTTTTCGAGTTTATAACTTTTTTTTACCAAACTGTTATTGAGTCTACTAACGTTGTATTTGATGAAGACAATCAAAATTCAGAAACATCCGTTGTTACAGAAATATTTATACCTTAGATACAAACAGAGATGTCAAACATACCTATCGAAGTCGAAGGTCCATCCGAGGAAGAAACTGACAAACTAGAAGTAGAACCTACTAGAGAGAACTCAACAAGTGATGATGGGATAGAAGGAGGATATAATCCAGTTCAAGTACACAAAACTCATTTCATAGCAGATGTCATTGGAAATGTTCATGAGACAAGAAGAACGAGAAGCAAACCAATTATCAATTACAATGACTTGGTGAGATTCGTTTACTTTACATCTCAACATAAACAAAAGAATGTGAAAGAGGCATTGAATGATGTGTTTTGGATTAAGACCATGTATGAGAAATTAAAACAGTTTGAACGTAATGGTGTTTGGTATCTAGTTCCTCTACATACTAAAACCAATGTAATTGGAACCAAATGAATCTTTAGAAACAAAACTAACGAAGATGGTCTGATTACAAGAAACAAAGTACGACTTGTAGTTCAAGGATACACATAGGTTGAAGGGATAGACTTTGATGAAACCTTCGCACCAGTTGCAAGGCTAAAATCTATACGGTTATTACTTGGAGTGTTGTGTGCTTTTGGTTCCAGGTTTTATCAAATGGATGTGAAGAGTGCATTTCTGAATGGAATCATTCAAGAGGAAGGATACGTTGAAAAAACTCATGGTTTTGACGATCAAAAACATTGAAATCATGTGTATTGTTAAGAAAGCATTATACAGATTGAAACAAGTGCCAAAGGCATGGTATGACAAACTAGCCACATTTATCATCGACAAAGGATACAAGCTAGGGGGAGTTGATCGAACTCTATTAATTCATGAATATGATAATAACTTACTCGTTGTCTAAATTTATGTTGATGACATTGTCTTCAGTTCAACATCTCAAAAGAAAGTTGATTGGTTTGTGTAAACAATGACAAATCAATTTGGGATGAGTATGTTCGAGAACTAAATTTCTTTCTTGGTTTGTAGGTGAAACAATTGGATGAAGGAATTTTCATATCACAAAGCAAGTATGCTCGTGATTTGGTAAAGCAATTTGAAATGGATAATAACAAAAATGCTCACACGCCTATATTTACTGCTACCAAATTGACAAAAGGCTCTGAAGGAGAGGATGTAGAACAAAACGTAAACCGAAGTATGATAGAAAGTCTACTTTATCTAGCAAAAAGTGTAGAAATTTGTGCACAATATCAAGCCAAACCAAAATGATCCCACCTTCAAGCCTTAAAACGAATAATCAAATATATGAAGGGAACTATTGAGTTTGGTATTTACTACACTAAAGATACTAATAATGGGTTAGTTGGTTATTGTGATGCAGATTGGGGTGGAAATGTCGGTGACCGAAAAAGCATTTCTGGAGGATATTTGTTTCTTGGAAATAATCTTATTTTATGACACAACAAGAAACAAAACTCCACATTCTTATCCATGATAGAAGCGGAGTATATTGCACTAGGAAGTTGTAGCATGCAACTTATTTGGATGAATCAAATGTTGCTAAGCTATGATATGGAATCTCAATCTTTCATTGCTCATTGTGATAATACAAGTGCCATAAACATTTCAAAAAATCATGTACAATATTCTAGAACTAAGCACATTGAGATTATACATTATTTCCTAAGGGAGCTTACTGAGAAAAAATAATTACTAATCGAATATGTGCATGAAATTTTTACCAAACCTCTGGATATGAATCGCTTTGTAAATTTGAGAACATCTCTTAGTGTTTGCGAGGTTTAATTCTAAAAAAGTAAAGAATACTTGATTATTTGAGAAATATGTAAATAGGAGTATGCTTACGCTGATATTGAGGTGCACCTGGTATATTAGAAAAAGCTGGTGCACAGATTGAATTAACACTCCTACACTCTGCTATCAATGAAATACTTGAAATACACAATAGTTGATAAGAGTGCAATACAATTGGTTTGGGTCTATGGTGAGGCAGATATCCAACTATGACGTCTTAAAGATAAAAGTTAGTTTTATATAAAAAAGATAAAAGTTAGTTTTATATAAAAAAGAAAAAAAGAAAGAAGAAAGATATTCAAGCATACATATGCAAGACTAAACACAACAAAAAAAATGATGATAAAAAGAAAAAACCTCATACTCCGCTATGATTTGATCATAAGAGTATACCTACAAGGTAGCCTAAATCTATGTGGTGAGGAAATCTGTCAACTTCGACGATCTAGAAGTCCATAGTATTTGTTTAGAATTAGATACAAAATTTTATTTTGATATATTTCAGATGTACCTAGTGGATATGTTAAGTATATTTGTGCTGACTATTTTTTCGATTGGGTATAAAATTTACTCTTTTTTTTTGAAATTTAAGAAAAAGAAAAGAAAAAGAATGATAAAGGAATGTTCGCGAAAATGTTTTTGAAGGGTTTAGTGGTAAATGTCAGCCAAATTAAAGTGAAGTGTCACATTTCAAATAGAAATTGTTTTTCGAATATTAAATAAAAGAAATTTGATGGGTTTAAAAGGGTAACTAAGTTTGATACTACATGCATTGTTTATCATTTGAATGTTTCAATGTGAAAATTGAAATTATTTGCACGAACGAAACTCTAACCCAACTACAGAAATGTTAAGAAGTTCAAGTTGCTGATAATGATTACAAGCAATAGCGTTTTCTCGATCTTTTCCTTCTAATTTCGAATTTGCTTCATTTTTTTGCCATTGCTTTCAAATTCACACAAATAGGGGGAGAATGTACTAGTGCATGCATAATTGTTACTGGTGCACACAAATCTAAAGATATGCAAAAGTGAATTTTAAAAATATCATGGTTAGTTGGTGATTAGTCCTTTATAGTTATGGATGATGAGATGGTGTGTTTGTTTAAGTATAAGATAAAAAAAGGAGATTGTTAATTTTGATCTTAAGATTCGATTGAGTCTTATGTTTGAATAGGTCAAAGTTCAACAAATCAAAGACTAACAATTGGAGAATATCATGGAGAATATCAAAGAAGCTAAAAATATAGAGAATATCTCTCAACAAACACAATAAGACCCCTATGTAAAGAGGTCGGATACCATGGACAAAATACAACTTCCCCATCATTGAACAAAAATATTCAAGAGAGAAGTGTGAGCTTAAACCGAAAAAATTAGAGTGTTTCATTTTAACTTGTGAGAGTGTTTTTTACCACTACAACAAAAAAAAAAGATTTCCAACGGAGATATCCAATGGAAATCGTCAAAATTCCGTTGCAATGACCGATTCCCAGCGGACGGCAACGGATCGGCGATCGTTGGGAATCGCTCGTTATAAATTAAGATCCGTTGCGATTCCCAATGGAGTTACAACATATATAATCCGTTACAAATTCGCAACGGACGGGCAACAAATCTCTCCGTTGGCACATTGTAACGGATGCCCGTTACAAATCTGCAACGGATGCTCGTTTTTAAACTGTAACAGATGTCGTTATCATATTGTAACCAATATCCGTTGCCCTTCTGTTGGAACAAAAAATGAGTGGGAATTGAAATTTTGCAACGGGCATCCGTTACAAAATGGCAGGAAATTGCAACAGGCATCCGTTACAAATTGGCGCGAAATGGCAACGGGCATCCGTTACCATTTTGCGAGAAATTTGGATTCCAACGGATGCTCGTTGCAAATTGTAAATATTCGTTGGTATGTTTAAAAAAATAAAAACAAATAAAAAAAAATTTCAAATAACCTTAATTAATATTATTAAAAGTTCTTACAAAAAAAAATTTAAACCTAATTCTATTACATTTCATCTAAATTTGTTGGGTCGATGTCATCCCCTTTCAAATAACCTTAATTAATATATTAAAAGTTCTTACAAAAAAAAAATTTAAACCTAATTCTATTACATTTCATCTAAATTTGTTGGGTCGATGTCATCCCCTAATATATTAAAAGTTCTTACAAAAAAAAATTTAAACCTAATTCTATTACATTTCATCTAAATTTGTTGGGTCGATGTCATCCCCGTGGTCACCAGCACCTCGTGAAGGCGTTGCATCCGAATTGATAACCGGTTTTTGACACGGTGTTGTTTCCCCGGCCAGGCTGGATAGCAATTCTATGATGCTCTCCATGTGCTGCATCTTTGCTCGAGTTTCTCAAAATTCTGCTTCGAGATCCTCGATACGTCGTTATTGCGTGTAGCTCTCTTGGACCACGGGATGTACCATCATGGCATCCTCGACGATATCCTTTTGTAGCACACCGAGACCGTATAGACACACCTTATACGGTCTAACCGATAAAATAAACAAATTTAGATTAGAATTGTTAGTAAATATTTTATTTACTAATCGAAATATAAATAATAAATGTTTATCTCTAAATAAATTTTATCCTTTTGTAAAGGAGTGAGATCACCGGGAGTTGAACCGCAAGCTTGTGATTTCTATGTGATCTTATCCGTCACAGCTTACTATCCTTTCCACTCGAGGTCGACGAGTTTAGGTTCGTCGCTCTCTTCCCTGACGACCAGTTTCTTCTTGGCGTGGGTTTCCACTACAAGCTCACGTAGATTCAGTTCTCTTCCTATTCGTTGCATATGTTATATAACATAAATATAATTATATAAATATTGTAAAAAACAAAAAATTTAAATACTAACTATAAGAAATTTACCAATTCTTGCTTTCTCTTTGGGAATGATTTTGATCCCGAAGTATGGCGATGCGGACCATCTCTGGGAACCTTCTCGTTGTACCGATATTTCTTGGTCTTCTCGCTCTTAGCCTTGAAGTCCTCAGACTCCCAATGTTGGACGAGTTGATTAAAGACCTTGTCTATTGCCCATGCCAGTTTGTGATTCTTGGTATTGTAGTTGCGCTTGGTGTTGTTCATCATCAAGCGCATGCGGGCTTGCATGTCATGCATCCAAGCCATGTAGATACGCGACGTGTCCTTCTTTCGCCATTTTATGAGCACTATAAAATAAATTATAATAAATTAGTTTAGAATATATATAATTAATCATTTTAAATAAAATTCTTATAATATAGAAACTTACGATGAAAGTACACCACCATAGGCGGCGTATAACGTCTGGTGTAACTTGCCAGGAATAATATAGTTGATCCTGTAAGGACCCCTTGATGATGTTGTTGTTTGTATGTTTTAAAACATCATTCACATCAAATCTGCACATGAAAATGAAATATTTAGATAACATTTATAATTTAAAACAATATAAATGCATAATTTAAAATTTTACCATAGCGTCCCGACAGGGCGATCATGATCGATAATAGATCATACTTACTATATTGTCGAGCCAGATTGATGTCAATTCCACCCCATTGGTTTTTTCATATTCAACGTCCTACAGTTGGATCGAACCACTGACATTTAAAAATCATTACCTTCAATCCAACGAGACCGAGATATTCCACTTGTAGATTTGGTGCAAAATATCGTAGAAGTTATCACACCCTATTTCACTATTAACACAAACGCCATAATTGTATGTGCTTCTATGTTTTCCGTGTTCGTACGTGTGGAATGTGTAGTGATGCGTATCAGAGTTAAATAACCTAATCTACCCGCAAGTGCACGGCACGTGTGTAGTATTTTAGGTGTCGATCCCACAGAGACTACGCAACACTACCTAAACTCGAACTATGAATCAAACTTGCTAACGAAAGAATATGGATGAAGAATGAAATACTGAAAGTAAATAAATTAAATAAACTACTTGGGTTCTAACGATAAGACAAACGTCCTAGGAATCCGGTTTCACCACAAGACTACCGAAACCAACGATCAACCTATCCATCATGCAATCCCAGTTAGGATTAGAATTCTCCTTTCGGTCCTTCTCCTAATCCCTAACACATGCATCTACGTGATCAACGCAAACACAATTAGATTTAAGCACTCAGATAGAGAATAGATAAACTAAAGCGGGAAGATGCATTCAAAATAGATCAAAAGCGGTCTCGGGATAGCCAAGGGCTAATCCCTTCTCCTAGAACAAACGAACTACTCGCTCATGCGTCTGTAAAGAAACATAAACATAGTAGAAAGTCTAAGGAACATAAAAACCAAACAAAACCGAAGTGGTGGTGCTTGATCTCCAATGCTCCTCGCTTATCTCTTCGCAAGAATCTGCGCTGTCTTCGCTGAATTGTTCTCCTCTGTAAGCTTGCTGTAATGACGTCTTTTTGCCTCCTTTTAAGCCTCCTAAGTCGGTCCAATTGTTGCCTAAATTGCCCCACGAGTTCCCTTATGTTTTAAGTTAAGTTTACTTAAGTTTTGAGCAGTTACGGGCCGCGACCCGCTCGGGTAGTGAGTGTGCCCGCTCGGGTGCGGCTAGGGCAACTCGTGCACATTGTGCTGCTGGAATGATGCCCGATCGGGCATGGCATGTGTGCCCGCTCAGGCAAAAGGCAAAATCGTCGGGAATGCTTGCCCGAGTCGTGCTAAATGGTCCACACAATTGGCCGTAGGTTTTGCCCGATCGTGCAAGGGTTGTGCCCGACCGGGTGAGGCTTTTCCATGCTCAATCTCGTCTCGTGATGATCCCCAAAGTTGCTCCTTATCTCCGTGCATGTTCCTTTAGCTTCAAAATGGTCCAAATACGCGTAAAAACCTGTAAGAACATGAAAAGCACGAAAGCAAGTAAAACGGATACGGAATCATACGTAAAACATCACATATGTATAAAAAACATCTCCTAAATCGTGCAAGAAGTACGTATGAAAACGAGATGATCAGGAGGCACATCTATGGCCCGTGAAACGCAATGGCGCTAGCATCACCAGGGGTTGGACAAAGTTTTGTCAAGATAATGGCTTTAACGTCGGTTGTA
>CM071871.1:36214086-36260601 GCA_036759665.1 Gynandropsis gynandra | reverse complement strand
TAAAAACCTGTAAGAACATGAAAAGCACGAAAGCAAGTAAAACGGATACGGAATCATACGTAAAACATCACATATGTATCAAAAACGTCTCCTAAATCGTGCAAGAAATACGTATGAAAACGAGATGATCATGTAGCCGCGAGTAAACAAAATTGGTTAACACATAATATTTCGTGTAAGACCATTAGCCAAATCTTTTAACCACGTTGGAAGTCTTTCATCAGAATATTTCACCTGTATAACATAAAAACAAATGACTACTTTATAATAAACACAATTAATTTTAATAGACGTGTATACGAGTACTTACGTAATCTCTCAACCACAAGGCATAATGTTGAACTTTCATTTCTGTGAGTTCATTTTTGTTTAGACGGGGATATGTATCAAATACTTCTTCATCAAATATCCTGTATAATGAAAATACGTTAATAATGTGTATATATATACATATATAATTAAAAAATTAAATATCTTTTTGTACCTTTTGAACAGTAATAATTCTTGACAATTTAGTAATATATATGTGTGGATGTTATTATACTCCTCTGGTGTTATCATTCGTTGTACGTCGTTCTTTCATCTGAATATGCGGCTCGAAATAAAATGTGTTCAAATATGTGATTTCTTCCAACAAGTATTGTTTGACAATAGATCCTTCAACCAATACTTTGTTTTTTTGCTTTTTTTTCTTTAAATGAAAGAAAAACCTTTCAAAAAGATATATCCATCTGAATTGAACTGGCCCACCGAGTATTGCCTCATCTGGTAAATGTATTGGCAAATGTTCCATTGCATCGAAGAATGAAGAAGGAAAAACTTTTTCCAATGAATATAATACTTCAAAGATATTGTTTTCATTAATTCCAAGTCATCCCTTTTTAAATTTTTTCAACATATATCTTTGAAAAATATGCTAATTCCGCATAGCACATTGTGAATAATCCGTGGTAATAGCTCGACAAATGCAATTGGAATTATTCGCTACATGAAAATGTGGCAATCATGACTTTTCAAGCCGATCAGCCTCAAACCAACAATATCCACACACTGAGCAATGTTCGATGCATATTCATCTGGAAACTTAACGTCGTCTTTTAACCACTTTAATAATGTTGTTTTCGTCGGACCAGACAATCTGAATACTGGAAGAGATGACTTTCCATCTCTTAATTCCAAGTCAGGTCATCGGTATATTGTCTTCAAATCATTTCTTGATTGTATATTATCCTTAGTTTTACCCGCCACATTCAAAACAATGTTGATGATGTTATCAAAAAAGTTCTTTTCGATATGCATAACATCTAAATTATGACGTAATATCAATGATTTCCAATACGGTAGTTCCCTAAACATACTACGTTTATACCAGTTATGCCATTCACCTTGAACTTTTGGTTTACGATTCCCACGATCTCCACCGCATTCTACCAATTCTTGTAAATCGCCCATTGTATTCAATCTTTTGTAAAGGATTTGTGTTCTGGCTTGCATGTACGGTGCCTCTTCTTTTTGTACAACGTTCTTTCGAATACGTTTTTACCTTTCCGGAAAGAATGTTCATGAGGAAGAAATATTCTATGAAAATCAAACCAATATGGTTTCTTACCATGTACTAGAAGAAAGGAATCTATATCCTCCATACAATATGGACATGCTAATTTCCCGTGCGGGTTCCATCCAGATACCATTCCATAGGCAGAAAAGTCGCTAATTGTCTACAACAAGACCATTTTCAATGTAAAATTTTATTTCGTACTAACATCATAAGCAAGAATTCCTTCATTCCAAAAATGTCTTAATTCATATATTAAGGGCTGCAAAAAGATATCGAAAATTTTCTTCGGATGTTATGTCCTGGAATCAGCAACGTCAGAAACATTACCTATCTTTTCAAACACATATCGAGAGGCAAATTATACGGAGAAAAAATCACCGGCCACAGAGAATATTGACTTCCAGATTGTCCATATGGACTAAAACCATTGGTGCATAGGCAAAGATAAACATTTCTCATTCCATACACGAACTCAGGAAATATTTCATTGAAATCTTTCCAAGCCTTACCATCTGATGGATGTTCATTATACCTTCACCGTCGAGTGTTCTGCGTGCCATCTCAATGCCGTAGTGGTTTTTTCGATTCAAATAACCTTCTCAACCTGTTTGCTACATGCATATAGAATATTTGTTTGTATGGTACATATTTACGTGAAGATAGTTTTTTGGCCGAAATCTGCTTGCACCGCAAAACTTGCATTCAACCAAGTCTTTATCATTTTCCCAAAACATCATGTAACTTGGTGTTGTTTATAGATTTGATCGAACTTGACAAATTCAATTATTTGTATAAATCCAGCAATCCGATTCTCTGTTAAAGACTTTTGTTGACTTTCGAATTCGTAGCTTTTGTGAATTTATCAGCAAGTTGATATGAGCTTCTTGTGTAGGTTGTGGCAATAATGCCTAGTTTGATCTTCTCCCTTATGAAGTGACAGTATACTTCTATGTGTTTCGTCCTTTCATGAAACACAGAGTTCTTGGCTATGTGAATGGCGGCCTGATTGTCGCAGTGAAAGGAGATGGGGTCAGAGTTCTTGATCCTTAGGTTTTGAAGAATAGCTTTGACCCACATCAATTCACAGGTTTTGTTGGCCATGCTTCTATACTCTGCTTCTGCGCTGGAGTGAGCTACTACATTTTGTTTCTTGCTCTTCCATGTGACAAGATTTCCACCAAAAAAAGTGCAATACCCGGTTGTTGACTTGCGATCAGTCTGGTCTCCTTCCCAGTCAGCGTCACAGTAGCTTACAATAGTGGTGTCATTGTTGCATTCCATCCAGATTCCTTTTCCAGGGGACCCTTCCAGGTAGCATAGGATTCTTTCGACCATATGCCAGTGTTGCTTCCGTGGAGCATGCATGTGTTCACTGACTTGTCCGACGATAAAGCTTAGATCTGGTCGTGTGATGGTTAGATAGATGAGCTTTCCAACGATTTTCTGTTATTGGTAGACATTTTCGATCAGATCCCCCTTCTTGATGATCCTTAAACTTCTCTTCTATTGGCATCTTGGCTGGTTTAGCTCCTAATTTTCCTATCTCACTCAAGAGATCAAGTGTATACTTTCTTTGGGACAAGAATAGACCGTCACTGATACGAGAAACTTCTATTCCTAGAAAATATTTTAACTCACCCAAATCTTTAATATAAAAGGTTCTTTTTAGAAAATCTTTGTGTTTTCAATTCCTATTTGATTATCACTTGTTATGATTATGTCATCAATATAGACAAGTATAATAGTGGTACCTGTTTCCCCTTGAATTTAAAATAGGGAATGATTTGCCTCACTCATTTGAAACCCATGGAGAATGAGAGCATCATGAAGTTTGTGATACCAGGTTCGTGGAGACTGTTTGAGGCCATAGATTGCTTCCGGAGCATACACACCATGCCTGGTTCCACCAAGTAGCCAGGTGGAGGTTTCATGTATACCTCTGCATCTAGATCACCTTGGAGAAAGGCGTTTTTGATGTCCATCTGCCAAAGATTCCATTTACAGTTAAATGCAAGAGACAATAAGATTCTTACTGTGTGGAGTTTTGCTACTGAGGCGAAAGTCTCAGTGGACATGTAGTCGTGTTTATAGGTCTGCGTGAATCCTTTAGCGACGAGTCGAGCCTCGTATCGTTCAATGGAACCATCATAGTTGTATTTGAGCTTGTAAGTCCAACGACATGCTACAACTTTTTTGTCTTGTGGCAGCTCAACAAGATCCCATGTATTGTTTCTTTCGAGGGCTGATATTTCCTCCGTCATCGCATCGTTCCAAGGTTTGTGTTGTTTCGCCTCTTCAAAGCTATGAGGTTCCGATTCCTGGTAAATCTTAATTAGGAAAACTTGCTCATGAGTAGGTTAGTTAGACATATCACAATAACGTTGAATAGGATAAGCAAATGCTAAACCATTAAAGAAAACACGTTTAGTCCTAAGTCGAGTGCTTCTTTGAGGAAGGAAAGCTGAATATTGCTCTTGTTCGATGACATCTTGCGTTGTTGTAGGTTTGTTGAGATCTGCATGTAAAACGTTAGTATGAGCATCAATGGAGGCTGCATGACCGATGATGTCTCCGTCAGTGGTTTGAGTATCATCGTGAGGTGTTTCTTTATCGATTTCTGTAGGCTTGTCCTTGATTGTTTCCCTAAGTTGGACGGGTGCACCTTCTACTCCTTCGGTTTCAAGAGGCTGATCTGTGATCTCTTCTGTGGAGGGTTCCACGGTCTCCTTGGTTGGTGTTTCCATGATCTCCTCGGTGGTTTCTTCCGAGGATGAGCCTATACTAATAGACACATTGATTTATAATGTTAGAGATAATATGACACATAGTAGAGTTAAGATCATATGAGACTGAAGGTTTCTAATTCTTCCCAATTTCGTTTGTCGAAGTATCCGATTTATTCATCGAACTTGACATCACTAGAGACATGCACTCGTTGAGTTGAAGGGCTGTAACACTTGTATCCTTTCTGAGTAGTGTTGTACCCGATGAATATACATTTGTGCTCTTCGGTTCAAGCTTGTTTCGAAGATTATCTGCAAGAAAGACATATCAAACGCAACCGAAAACTCGAAGATGTTCTGGATCAGGTTTAGAGCCATTGAGTACCTCATATGGAGATTGTTCTTGCAAGCACTCTGTGGGAGTTCGATTGATGAGATGGCATTCCGTAATGAAAACATCTCCCCAAAACGTTTTTTGGACGTTTCTATGAAACATTATAATGCGTGAGACCTCCATAAGGTGGCGGTTCTTCCTTTTAGCAACGCCATTTTGTTGAGGTGTGTATGCACATGAAGTTTGGTGTACGATGCCCTTCTCACTAAGAAATTGTTTGAACTTGTGGTTTAAGTGCTTGCCTCCATTGTCAGATTGTAAGAATTTTATTTTAGTTTCATATTGAGTCACAACGTGCCAGTAAAATTGAATGAAGCAGTCATAAACCATGGTCTTTGAATCAAGAAGATAAATCCAAGTAAACTTAGATTTTTCATCTATAAAAGTCACGAAATATTTCTTGTTCTCACGAGAGTGATGAGGAGCGGTCCACACATCGGAATGAATAAGATCAAATGGTTTATTATAGCTAGTAGTAGAAATAAGAAAAAAGTTACGACAATGCTTTCCTAGAGTACAAGCCCCACATAACGAGTCATCTAGTTTAATGTTAGGAAACACAAGATTAAACGCTTTGATGATGATGTCCTAGTCTTGCATGCCACACAAAGAAGAAACATCGGTTTTATTAGAACTGAAAGCAGTAAACGCAGAAAAAGAGGCTCCCTTAAGCTCTTCTAAAATATAAAAATTGTTCTTTAAGCTCCCTCCTCCAATGAGTTGCTTTGTCTCAATATCCTAAAGCAAAAAACGGTTAGCATCGAAGCAAACAAGAAAACTATAATCTTTAGCAAGTATATGAACTGTAAGTAAGTTGTTAGAGAAATTCGGAACATAAAGAGCCGTAGATTCTTTTTTTAAAAGTTTTAGGTCGAACGAGCCTTTTATAGGAATGTCTTCTCCATCAGCTATTGTAACATGGCCGAAAGACTTAAAAATAGTGCGAAACATATCTCTGTCTTTAATCATGTGAGTTATAGCGCCTGAATGTATAATAATATGATGTTTTAATCTTGAAATAAAGGACATGTTACCGTTTTCGGGTTTTTCGTGAGTCATTTGATGAAGGAGTTGCGTGAGAGCTTCCATGGTCACGTACTGCTGCTCCGAGGCTTGATGAGCAGCTTGTCGGCCAGATTCGTGAGAAGAATTGAAGGTTTCTCTCTTGTGTTTGAGGTGTGGATGTAAAATCCAGCAAGGATCCTTCAAATGACCTTGTTTCCTGCAATGATCACAATAATATATCTTGAGAGAAGAAGATGTGGGACCGGTGTTACCCTTGCTTAAGTAGGCGAGATCCGAGGTGCTGTTAAACAAGCGATTCGTGCCTTCCTCCTTTTTGATGAGAAGACACACATCATTAAGGCTCGAGACCTCTGTTTTCCTTAGCATTTGCAAGATTAGATCTTGGTAGGATGGATCTAGCGCCGGGAGGAGATAAAACACTTTGTCTTAGTTGTTGCGCTCGAAAATCTCTTTCGGATCTGTTGTTTCCAGCCTAATATCTTTTAGCTCAGCCCACATATCATTAAACTTGGCAATAACCACGCTGAAAGGCTGCCCATCTTTCCGAATCGTTTGGAGATTCTTGCAAATTTCAAATATTCAATTTTTGTTGGAGACATGGCCGTAGACGGCTGTGAGTTCACCCCATAGAGGCTTTTGTTTCTTGATATGATGGTATGCTTTAAGAAGTGGCACCTCCAACAAATTTTGGATGAGAACCAAAGTTTTGGAGTCATTTTGAGCCCACTTTGTTCCCTTTTTTTGGATTAGAATAACTTGCAGCATCAGTTGGCTCAATGTGGTTCTACAGACCACAACTTTGTAGATTTGCCTCCACAATTTTGGACCAAAGGTTATAATTGTCACAATTAAGGAGAATAGGGATCCCTCTTGTGGAATCCATGATGAGAAACGAAAGAAAAAGAGATTAAGAAAACTGATTTGCAGAAGAGACACTAGATTAGTGCTCTGATACCATATAGAATTTTATGAACTACAGATTAAAACATGGAGATTAATGAGAGAAAAGGAGAATTTTATTCTCTTGATATTACTTTTTGTACATGGAATACACATTCTTATATACAGAAAAATGAAGCAAAAAAATAAAGAACGAAAAAGGAAACTATACAATTCAAGGAAAACAAAAATAATGAAGATCTTGTAGAATAGGCAATGAAATGATATGAAGATCTTGTAGAATAGGTAAGGAAATGATAAGAAGATCTTGTAGAATAGGCAAGGGAATGATTTGGTGTCCCAGTTTGAATCTTTCCTTAGAAAAATAATGGACTGAGCCCTTAGGTAGGGTTTAGGCCTAAAATAACTAGTTGCTGGACTCCTTGGCCTAATTCTTCTAACACTTCTTGCACAATATCTCTAACGCCTTAATTTTCACCGTGAAATAACCAAATTTCGTAATTATCAACAAAACCCACCTTGTAAAGATGTTTGCAAAAACATTCTTGACTTTGATACTTCATGTTTTTGCATCTTTTGCATGGACATAACATTGTCCTGCGTTCTTGATACAAAGTTTGCATCGATACAAAACTCATGAATTGCTCCAATCCGTGTAAGAATTCTTGCGTAATCTCTTCGGTTATAGAATTTTTCTTCTATACATCCACTCTCTCGATCTATATATAACTCTATTTGAAGAAGACACCATTTTGTTGAAAATATATTTGTTGTTGATGGTTTGATGTTAAAACCTTGATAGTTATCATTAAATAGTGTTATTTACAACGGACATCCGTTGGAAACCTCAACAGATGCCCGTTGCAAGTTCACGTGAAATTATTCCACCGGAAATACTTGAAATTAACAATTTCAACGGGCATCCATTACACTTACCAACGAACATACATTACAGTTTGCAATGGATGTCCGCTGGATGTTTTTTGTGGTTTTCTAACGGGGTTCCAACAGACGGGAGCAACGGTAGTGATCCATTGCAATCTGTTGGCATTTTTCATCAACGGACGGATCCATTGTACCGTCCGTTGCAAATGCCGTGTTTTTCTAGTGTGCATAAATGTTAGACAAAGTGTTTAAGGATTTGTGGTTCAGTAATTCATAGAGTTATTCGGAAACCTAAGATTATTTTAAAAATAGTTTTAAGCGGTCACATAAGGGGTGTTTGATGTTTAGGGATTGGAATTTGAGTTCAAGAAGGGTAGAGTTTCAGGGTGAGTCCGAGTCTGTATTCAGGTGTAGCTAAAAAACCGTTTCAATTAAATAGGAAGTCTTTTGGAGTTTCGAGAACTCCACCTAACGTCTTGTCCATCTACTCTTTAGTTTTTTCAACTTTAGTCATAATGTCACTCGGATTATGATTGGTTGTTATCTCATTCATACAAGTTCTTTTTTAATTATATCTTGAATGAAATAAATATAATGTTTATGTTCTTCGTACGTTTATGGTAAGCGTTATTATTTGAAAGATGGTTTGTGTTTTACAAGTCACTACATATTTTAATTGAGTCTTGAATGATTCACAACTTTTAAGTTGATCCTTTTAGTCAAATGTCTTCTTTCATAGCCTGCATTAATACCATACAGTAGATGACAATGTAATCATATATCATAAACTCGATTTCAAATCAATGGTGCCATCCTCTGTTGTAAAACAATATCCTGAAATTGACGGTCTCTTGTTTGGATGTGTTGCAAAATCGAAATTGCAGTAACCTTACATTTTAAATTTTGTATATTTTATGTGCTTCAGCTTCAGGTTTGGCGTTCCTCAGAGATCTTTCAATATCCAGTTAATTATCTGAAAAACTTGTACACAGACAACTCAATCAATCGTTATTTTGAAGAGACCAAAATACACAAATCAATACTAGTTTAATTTACCAATCAATCTTTAAGTACACTGGCTTGCTTTTACAAACTACTAAAGATTTTCGCAGATAATTCCCCTTGATTTAGATGTAAATAAACACTAAACTGTTTCACACCCTTCCTCACAATATCTCACTAAGTACACTTAAAACTCTGAGAACTGCTTTCACTCTAATTTAAGTACTTCTTCCATATTCACCCAGATCGTTAACCTCTTCTCTTCCTCGAGTTAACTTATCTGTCATCGCCCGTGCTCATCTAATCTCTCGATTTTCTAGCCGCACTTCCTTGCTTTTCTTCATCAACCTTGACTTCTCTTGATGCACTTTTGACTCCGTCTTCTTCTCCTCAAACATTTCGTTGACTCCTTGAAATTCTCCTCATTCATCTCACGCACCCTTCTGCTCCTTGCAAGTCTCAACGACCTAATTTTACACAAATATATCCTACAACACTAATTTATTGCATTTACAATCTCCCCCTTTGAAATCTTATCATATAAACACCCATCAGACATCAAATAGAATTCAATCACAATGCAATAAATACTTAATCATATCAATACCAAAGATTAACCATAATGCAACACCAATCAACACAAATAAGTTCAAACAAAGATGTAATTAAGTACACTTAAAATATATTTGGTCCATAAGTGCACTTAAAAACTATCTGCGAATATTAAGGAACATATCAGTTCCTTGGTCTCTTGCCCCTTGCCTTTCTTGTCGTAGGTTCTACCTGTTCCTCATCGTCCTGTAGTTCTCCCCCTATTTATGTGATAAGATATTCAAATAAAACACATAAAAACGAATAACACAATATGACGTAGACAACTGCATGTGTTTACTCTGATGGCGCTTCAGAAGGCCATTCAATGACTTCTGAATAGTCTCTAAGGTAGAAATAATCGTAGTGACCGTCTGTTTCAACTGGATGATTTCTTGAACCACATCATCACCAATAGTGGCATTGTCATCCGATGACGGTATCATTGCCATGTACTTCTTTTCTAAGATCATCCACAGTGGAATATTTTCTCTTACTTTCTTAGAGCCGATAATATATGGGACTTGTTGATTCAGAACATTCTGAATCAAACATGGAAATAGCATAATGAACTTTGTCGAATTCGACTAGCCAATACCCACAATAGAATCAAAAACCATCTTTCCAAAGTTTATTTGAACATCGTTCTTCAAACAATAGAGAAAGATGGCTGAATCCTGTCGAATCCCATCCGTTTTCTTTTCCGGTACCCAATTTGTTCGGCACATTTTGTTCAGCAACGCGTACTCCCAATGCAGCTTTGAATTGGGAATTTGACCTGGCCACTTCAATAGAGCTCCATCAGTGAGTTCCTGTGTGACTACATCCATATCCAGATCAATCTGTAGTTCTTTAGCTCATGTAGTTACCACATGTGATGTGCCAAAAAAATCGTTGATGACTTCTGCATCAAAGTGAACCAACCTACCCTGGACATACGTCTTCCCAATCAGCATAGAACTAGAATCCTCTATTTCAGGATTTAAATTTGTATAAAACTCATAAATCAATTCTTTGCACACATGAACAATAGATGTAACTTTGTGTGTTAGTTTTCTTGCAACTAACAATTTCCAAATCGAAAAATGTTTCCTTGCAACGTTCTATTCTTTCTCTCAACAACACCATTCTGTTGTGGTGTTCTGGGCGCAGGGAATTCATAAATGATGCCATGTTTTTGAAAAAAATTCTGAAATACTTTATTCTCAAATTCCTTTCCGTGATCACTCCTGATTCTTTCAATACAACCTTTTGTGTTTTTCAGTTGAAGAAACAAGAAATGAAATAGTTCAAATGTGTTAGATTTTTCTCTTAAAAATTTCACCTAAGTGTACCTAGAAAAATCATCAACAACCACAAAAATGTATCTCTTACCACCAAAGCTTTTTCGTTCTCATTGGACCTATCAAATCCATATGTACCAATTCCAAAATTTTATCAGTCTTCACGTCAAGCATCTTCTTGTGATGTACTTTCACTTGTTTTCCTAATTGACATGGTTTACAAACTTATGTTTTATCTAGATTTAATTTAGGAATACCTCTGACAGTAGTTAAGCTTAATAGTTTCACGAGCGATCTATATTTCACATGTCCTAATCGTTGATGCCACAACGATAATACATCATCTGTTGTCTTCAGACAGATTTTCTCTTCACTCCGTACATAGCAGTTGTTTGAAGAGCGTGAACCTGTAAGTATACACTTGTTATCAGAATTCATCACTTGGCATTCTTTATGATTAAATTGAACCTGATGATTGCTGTCACACAGCTGACTTATGCTAATCAGATTAGCTATTAGACCCGCTACATACTGCACATTTTATAGAGTAGGTTGTCCCGGAGAGTTTATATCGCCTCTTCCAAGGATCTTTCCTTTGTTTCCATCACCAAAAATGACACTACCTTCATTCTTGATTTCTGTGAAGTTTGATAAAAGTTCTTTTGAACCTGTCATATGTCTGGAACATCCACTATCAAAATACCAAACGTTAGACTTATCTTTTTTAGCAGATATATGCAACATTGCATCACAAATCACTTTTCATGATCAAGATTTGTTTCACTTTAGGAAACATGTACTTACCCGAGTCATACCTGAGTTTTTTGTAACATGTGATCTGTTTATGTCCTCTAATTCCACAAAAATAACATGTCGCCGAAGTTCTCTTTTGATTCATACTTTGATACCTTCTTCTAGTATTTTGTCCATGAAATCGTACATGACTTTTCCATCTAGTGTCGTAACCGTGATGTGAAACCTGATACTGTATTCTTGAAGTGTACCCATGAAAATGATAATTTTCATTTCTGTTTTTATTGAAGTCTTTGAAACCATGTTCCTGTTTGAGTGTGTTGCATCTTTATCACTTTCTTTGTTAGTCTCATATGTTATTCTAATGAACGCAATAAAAATTGACATTTCTTCTTCATTGTCATCTTCAGATTCCGAACTCGATTCACTAAACATGATCAGTGATTTTCCCTTAATAGAATTTCCATCTGCACATTCATTCTTCGTGTGCCCAAACCCTTTACATTTGTAGCATTGTGTTTCTTGTAAATTTTTTAGAACACTTTCTCTTTTTGTGATACTGGGACAATCGGATTTGAAATGTCCATACCCTTTACACTCATGAAATTGAGCTCCGGATTTGTTATCCTTTTTATTACTAGGTTCATAAGTAGATGATTTTCTCACTCCTGAGCGCTTTTTCATAAACGTTTTAAATCTTCTGGTTAGTAAAACAATATGTTCTTCAAGATTATCAAGTCTGGAACTTTCTGTTGTAGCCTGTAGAACAACGCCTTTGCTTCCCTCTTTTGCTGCATCCCCTTGTTCGAGTTGTAGTTCTAGTTCATAAGACGCTAAAATTCAAACTATTTCTTTAAAACTTGTAGTGTCTGTATTCAATGACATATTCATTGCAACCTTTTGTGCGTGAAATTTTTTTGGTAGACATCTGAGCAATTTTTTGACAAGCTTTTTATCGTCAAGGTTCTGTCCAAGTACACTTACTTCATTGGCAATTGCATTCATTCGACTACTATGTTCCTTGACACTTTCATATTCACTCATTTCCAGTTTCTCAAACTGATGTTCCAGAATATCTAGGCGCATTCTTTTGACACTTGTAGTTCCTTCATGAATAGTCTCTAGAGTGTCCCATGCATCTTTTGCAAATTCACATCCTTGAATTTGCTTGAATTCATTTATGTCTACAGACGAAAAAATAGTTGTTAGAGCTTTAGCATTAAACATTAAACTTCTTTTCTCACTGGGCGTCCATTGATCTGAAGGTTTTTCTTTGACATTTCCATTATCATCAATCACTGTTGGTGGATTCCACCCATTCTTCACAGCGCTCCAAGCATCTTCATCGATTCCTCTTATGCTTGCTCTCATTTTGACTTTCTAATAACCACAATTAGATGAATCAAGCATGACTAGTTTTCCGAATGCGTACAGATCTCTTGGTCCTTCCATATTGTTGTCTTCTACGATCTCGAACATGATCTTAAAATTGCTCTAAGTTTAGGTTACCTGCTCTGATACCAATTGAAAAACTTGTAGATAGACAACTCAATCAATCGTTATTTTAACGAGACCAAAATACAAAAAAAATACTAGTTTTATTTACCAATCAATCTTTAAGTACATTTGCTTTCTTTTACAAAGTACTAAAGATTTCCGCAGATAATTCCCCCTGAGTTAGATGTAAATAAACACTAAACTGTTTCACACGCTTCCTCACAATATCTCACTAAGTACACTTAAAACTCTGAGAACTGCTTTCACTCTGTTTTAAGTACTTCTTCGATTCGCTTAAATCTGTTAACCTCTTCTCTTCCTCGAGTTAACTTATCTGTCCTCGCCCGTGCTCACCTAATCTCCCGGTTTTCCAGCCGCACTTCCTTGCTTTTCTTCATCAACCTTGACTTCTCTGATCCACTTTTGACTCCATCTTCTTCTCCTCAAACTTCTCGTTGACTCCTTGAAATTCTCCTCATTCATCTCACGCACCCTTCTGCTCCTTGCAAGTCTCAACAACCTGATTTTACACAAATATATCCTACGACACTAATTTATTGCATTTACATTATCTATATGTGATTTTTCATATGGTTGCTTAGGAATCGACTAATCACTCCAATAATATATGTAAGGTTGGGTCTCGACCCTACAATTGCATACATAATACTGCTGACATCATCGAAATAAGGTAAATTTGATGACTATGTCTCTATACCGGCATTTTCTGTTGATATAAGCATAAAATGTGATCCTAAAGGCAGATATAATGCTTTAGCATCCCCATTATGAAGACGTTTGCTACTTTCTAAAGATAGTTTTTTTATGACAGTAAAGACTCATCTTGTTTTGTCTCGCCTGCTACACATTCCTAGAATCTTTTTAGCTTAATTGATGTTCTTCATATCAATATTTGAACTTAACATCTTAACTTGTTTATCTCACATAAACTCCTGATGGCTATTAACATATAATTAAGATATAATAACAAACATATGTAAGAATGATCAGATAGCTTTGAGAAGTCAACACATGAATCATATCTACTCCTCGTGTGACTTTCTTGTTTGTTTTTCAACCATTGTTCGTCATATTGTACACCTTTTAAATGCTTCATTTTTAGTCTTGAGAAATGAAATTCACACCTTATGTGAGTATTGCCAATGGTGGATCAGAAATACCGGTTCCTGGACAATGATGATGTGTTGTTTGACAATCCTCATAGGTATAAGTGTACATACTCCAATATTCCTTAGGAATATGTTTTTCAGTTTTGATATTCAATCTGTATCGTTAGCAATTTTATTCTAACGTTGATTCATATAAATATAAGTATTTGATAATTGTAATTGAGGTACACACGGTGATGATTAGTGTTGTATTGAGGAGATAATTATCGGGTGAAAATCCCTCCGTGCCAATCCGCATAATTTGAGAATAATTACAAGTTTGATATTGATTTGTAATTATTATAAGTTAAAGGACATGTACAAAAGACATGTCTTTAAACTCATGTCTTTTTATTTATTTAAATAAGTCTTTGTTTTTGTTACGCTGAATTAATCACAATACAAAATATTGACAAAAGCAAAGAAAACAAAACATAATTCTCTTATATCATCAAAGAGAATATTAAGGAGAAATTGGTGGATTTGGCATTGGAGGCTTGTTTCCGCTTCAAGGTTGGATGTATTAGGTTTTGAATTTAAGATTGTGCACGCTTTTTTGTCATGGTATCGTGCTAAAAACCTATGTGGTTCTAGTTTATTATCAGATACTTTGTATTGTTTCAACCTAAGTTCGACATTTATTACATCCCTATATTATATTTTCATTGAACATGATGTTGGCATGAAAAAGAATGCACTTAATGAGTCTTCCGCTGACTTGTGGCATAAAAGTCTCGGTCATACATTCAAAGAGAGGATTATGAGACTAATTGAAACTAATGTTTTGTCTAAGTTGGATTTTACTAATTGGAATGATACTTGTGTGGATTGCATTAAGAGTAAGCATGTATCAAAACATGCTGCCAAAAGAAGTAATGGGTTACTTGATCTAATACATACATATATATGTGGTCCTTTCGATTTACCGTCTTACGGCATTGAACAGTAATTTATCACCTTCATAGATTATTATTCTAGATATTGTTACCTTTATTTACTGCATGAAAGAACTCAATCGGTTGATATCCTCGAGACATTCATTTTGGAGGTTGAAAGCAATTAAATAGAAAGGTTAAGGTAAAATGTTCTGATAGGCGTGGTGAATATTATGGAAAAACATCGGAAACTCCTTGAATCTAAGGGCATTTGTGCACAATATACAATGCCCGGATCGCCACATCAGAATGGTGTAGCGGAAAGGCGCAATCGTACATTGATGGAAATGGTAAGGAGTATTAAGAATGATAGTTTTGTACTTGTCTCATTGTGGATGTATGCATTTAACAACTGTATACATATTAAATAGGAACAACAACAAATAGATGCTCATGACCCAATTGTGGATGCCATTATTCCAGAAGACGGTGAAAATGTTCAAGTACATGAAAAAGTGCAACCTCAAGAAGGAATAGTTTTGAGGAGGCCTTCTAGAGATACAAGACTAGTTATTTCAAATGATTATATGTGTTATGCACTTGAACATGAAAATGACTTGAGCATGAATGATGACCCAGTCTCTTTTGAACAAGCCATGAGCGGTAGAAATTCTGACAAATGGTTGATGGCCATGAAAGAAGAGCTGAAATCTATGGATGACAACAAATTTTGAGAAATGATGGAATTAGCGAAGGATTCTCAAAGAGTTGGCTGTAAGACTAAGCGAGACTCTAAGGGTAATTTCGAGAGGTATAAAGCCAAACTTGTAGCCAAGGGTTACACTCAAAAGAGTAGTATTGACTACAAAGAGACTTTCTCTCCGGTTTGTGGAAAGGACTCTTTAAGGATTGTCATGGATTTGGTGGCTCACTTTGATCTTGAGCTTCACCAAATGGATGTTAAAACAAACTTTCTCAATGGAGATTTAGAAGAAGAGGTATATATGGGTCAACCTCAAGGTTTTGAGACCACAAGTAGAAACAATCTGGTATATAAGTTGAAGAAATATATCTATGGATTAAAACAAGCTTCTCGACAATGGTACTTGAAGTTCAATGATACTGTATTATCATATGGGTTTGTGGAAATGACCGTTGATTGGTGTATCTTCATAAAAATTGTGGGAAGCAAGTTTGTAATCCTTGTATTGTATGTAGATGATATTCTTCCTGCCACTAATAATCGTGGGTTATTAAATGATATTAAGGATTATCTTTCTAGTAACTTTGAGATGAGATATATGGGTGAGGCTTCCTATGTGATCGGAATAGAAATATTTCGAGACAGATCACAAGGAATTCCGGGATTGTCTCAAAAGGCTTACATCGAAAAAGTTTTAGAAAGATTTAAAATGGAATGATGTTCACCAAGTTCGGTTCGCGAACAAAAAAGGGGATCGTTTCAGTCTATCCCAATGTCCTAAGAATGACTTAGAACGTAAGGAAATAAATGATATTCCTTACGCCTCTTTAGTCGGAAGTTTGAAGTATGCTCAGACTTGTCCTAGACCGGATATCAGTTTTGCGGTTGGTATGTTAGGTCATTACCAATCAAATCCCGGACTATTTCACAAGAGAGCTGCAAAGAAAGTTTAAAGATATCTACAAGGCACCAAGGGTCACATGCTCTTATATAGAAGAAGTAGCAATCTTGAGATTGTTGGTTACTCAGACTCAGACTATGTCGGATGCTTGGATACTCGAAAATCGACATTTGGTTATTTGTTCCTTCTAGCTGGGGGAGCTATTTCATGGAAGAGTTATAAGCAGTCTGACGTTGCTACTTCCACTATGGAGGACGAATTTGTAGCGTGCTTTGAAGCTACAGTTCAATCGTTGTGGTTGCGCAAATTTTTTCATGGTTTACGCATTGTTGGTACCATTGCTAAATCGATGAACATATATTGTGATAATGTGGAAGCCATATTCTTCTCAAAACGATAGATACTCCAAGGGTGCCAAGCATATGGATTTAAAATATCTACCGGTTAAAGAAGAAGTGCAAAATCAAAGAGTTCAAATTGTGCATATCGGCACCAATGTTATGATCGCGGATCCGTTGACTAAAGGACTAGCTCCAAAGACATTTACCGGTCAATTTAATTCTTATAAAGTTGTGACTCGTATATATGATCATTTAAGTGAGCTCAATGATTTTGAATATACTTTCCATATATGAATCAAGTGGGATAATGTTAGAAATTTTATTCTAACGTTGATTCATATAAATATAAGTATTTGATAATTGTTATTGAGGTACACACGGTAATGATTAGTGTTGTATTGAGGAGATAATTATCGGGTGAAAATCCCTCCGTGCCAATCCGTATAATTTAAAATCCAAAGACAATTTTGAGAATAATTACAAGTTTGATAATGATTTGTAATTAATATAAGTTGAAGGACATAACCAAAAGACATGTCTTTAAACTCATGTCTTTTTTATTTATTTAAATAAGTCTTTGTTTTTGTTAAAGTAAATTAATCATAACAAAAAATATTGACGAAAACAAAGAAAACAAAAAAAAACATATAATTCTCTTATATCATCAAAGAGAATATTAAGGAGAAATTGGTGTATTTGGCATTGGAGCAAAGAAAAGATCTACCGACAAAATATGGAAAATTCAACTAAGTAATTTCATATTGTTTTTGGTTTATTTAATTATTCTATTATCGATTCAGTTTTGCATTTAGTTGAATCATAAAATTAAAGAACATTTATATTTGGATTACATGTATGACTTTTTTTTAGTACACAAGTCTCACCGAATTGCACTTATGTGATCATTCTTTTGTCTAGAAAGCCTTTTTTCACTAATATTTCCATACCCATCATGCTCATGTAAGCTAACCTTCTATACCATTTGTTGGTTTTAGATATAACATTACTACTTTGATGAACTTCTCAACTCTCAATAACCCCATTTTAGAACATATAACTCACTGCGATATCTCCATTCATTATTACCACAAAACTTTCAAGATCTTCAATGTTCTATATTGAAACTTATAAGAATAACCTTGTTTGTCCAATTATCTTAACAAAATTAGTTTTTGTTTAAGATATAGTATAAATATAACTTGTGTCAACCACTTTCTAGACCCATCATGCACCATTAACTTGATTGTGTTTATATATTTGCATCACAATTAACATTATTTCTCATGATTACTCTCTCATACACCACTTTTGTTTTGGCATCATATAGGATGTTGATATGAGCATGGACAACGTCGAGGAACCAGAGCATGAAGAGGCCGCTTTCACATTACAATAAGGTCCCGTGATCCATGCTAAGGCTACTTCATACATTGATCGTATTGAATCACATTACCGTTACGTTTATTCTATTTTAAATTTATGTCCATTTAATTAACAAGTCTTGCATGACTTGCATTCATGCTGAACATTTAATTTAGTATTGAAGTCTTGCATGGCTTCCTTTTCTACTTATGGTCGGTTTCCCTTCCCCCCCCTCCCCCCTGTAGACATCAATCTTCTATTTTGAATTTCAAACTTTTCCCTTTGAGAAATCTCTATTGATGGTGTGTAATATCCAGCAAACAAGGTCATTCTTCTTGGTCTGTTATATCTAACGAAGACGATCTTCGGTATATCGAGAGACTTCCGCAACTCTCATGAGACCCATCATTCCACACGCCTTGTGTAGAGGAGTCTCACGGCTCAGCTGCAACAAGGATTATTCCGTTACTACCATCGTTCTAGAGTGTCGATTCAGCAAGGAACTCATCAAGTGGTATTAGAGCTCACTCTAGAAAAGGTATGTTCATCTTCTTGGCTGATTTGTTATTCATTGGTCGATCGTTAGTTGTTTGAGCAACGAGTATTGGATGCTCGTTTATTGCATGTATTGTTCATCCTTTGTTCGTTTGTGCTACGTGTATTGGGTGCTCGTTGTGCTGCATGTACTACTTGTTGGCTGCTCGTTTGTACTTCATATGTAGCCTATGCGTTTTGGTGTTGTGCGTGTTTTCGTCATCTGCAATGGAAGACAGAGCAGAATCCAGCCAAGTGAACAAGCTTTTAATCGAAGCTCTTGCAGCTCGTTTGGAGCAAACTCTCAACATTAAAATGGAGAAGTTTAGGCAGGAGATTCATCAAGAAATTTAGGTTCGACAAAGAGTGAATCCTGATCTTAATCCACGAGAACGGATTCAGCAAGAAGACGATAATAATTATTTTGAACGAGGCAGTTCATCCTCTTCTTGGAAGGGGAGCGGGAAAACAGGGACAATCTGAGAAACGACCTTGCTGGTCTTAAGCTCAAGATCCCTCCGTTCCATGGAATGGCTGATCCGGATGTGTATTTGGAATGAGAGAAGAAAATCAAGCTCGTGTTTAGTTGCCAACGCTACGCCGAGATCAAGAAGGTTAGGGTTGCTGCAACGCAGTTCTACGATTATGCTTTGAGTTGGTGGGATCAGCTAGTAACTTCTAGGTGCATAATGGAGAGGAACCTATCGAAACGTGCCTGGAAATGAAAGCTATAATTTGTAAACGGTTTGTTCCGAATTACTATCACCGAGAGCTACACAAAGCGATTCTAATCGAGCAACAAGTCAAAAGAAAAAGAAACTCGTGTTCTATCTTTGGGGCTGGAAAATTCAGTTATCAAAGAGATGAAAAGCCGAGTTATCATAGAAATGAAAAGTCTGTCCCAACAGCCAAAGAAGAGGTAAAGGTGGTTCCAACGGTTGAAAGAGACAAAGTAAAAGCCGAGGCAACTACATCGAGAGCTCGGGAAGTGAAATGCTCTCAGTGTCAAGGAAGAAGTCATTATGCGAATTAATGTACAAACAAGAAGGTTATGATTATTCGTGAGGATGGCGAGATTGAATCCAAGGACGAAGAATCTGAATCTTCGACCGAGGAGTATGAAGAAGAACGCGTACTAAAATCAAGAAATTTCTTCACTCTATTCAATCAATTTTACTATTCATGTTTAAGGAAGCTCTTTCGAGATTGATTAACCTTGCACCGGTGCTAAGTGAAATCACTTGTTTACTGTAGACTTATGAAGATGTTTTCCCCGAAGACAAACCTACGGGATTACCTCCTATACGCGGCATCGAACATTAAACAGATTTCATCCCTGGAGCCGCACTTCCAAATCGGCCAGCTTATTGTACCAACTCAGTGGAGACTAAGGAGTTGCAAAGGCAAGTGGAGGAACTCATGGAAAAGGGACACATTCGAGAGAGCATGAGCTCGTGCACCGTTTCCATTTTACTCGTGCCAAAGAAGGATGGCAAAGCAATCAAAAATATCACAGTGAAGTATCGACACCCCATTCCTAGATTAGATGATATGCTTGATGAATTGCAAGGGTCTAGGATATTTTCTAAAATTGATCTTAAGAGTGGGTATCACCAAATTAGAATGAAAGAGGGCGACGAATGGAAAACTGCATTTAAAACTAAACACTGTTTATATGAATGGTTAATTATGCATTTCGGGTTGAAAAATTCACCTAGTACTTTCATGCGTCTAATGAACCACATTCTTAGAGAATTTATAGGTCGATTTGTTCTGGTTTACTTTGAATCGGTTCTGAAGGTACTTAGAAAGGAAGAGCTCTACACTAATATTAATAAGTGTACCTTTTGTACGGATAACGTTATGTTTCTAGGTTTTTTTGTAAGTACTTAGAAAGGAAGAGCTCTACACTAATATTAATAAGTGGATGAATAGGAGGTTAAAGCCATTCGGGAATGGCCCAGTCCAAAGACCGTTGGGGAAGTCCGAAGTTTCCATGGACTCGCAGGTTTCTATCGTCGATCCGTAAAGAACTTTAGCACTTTGGTAGCCCCTCTCACCAAAGTTATCAAGAAAAACGTTGGATTCAAGTGGAGAGAAGCACAAGAAGAAGCGTTCCGAACGCTAAAAGAGAAGCTTACTCATGCCCCTCCATTAATTTTACAGGATTTCCTTAAGACATTTGAAATCGAATGTGATGCGTCTGGTGTAGGAATTGGCAATTTTGATGCAGAAACGGAAACCAATTTCTTATTCAGCGAGAAGCTTGGAGGCGCAACCCTCAACTATGCCACATATGATAAGGAGCTTTACGCGCTTGTGAGAATGTTGCAAACGTGGTAGAATTACCTATGGGCGAAGGAGTTCGTTATACATACCGATCACGAATCAATCAAGTACTTAAAGGGGCAGAATAAACTCAGCAAGAGACATGCGAGGTGGGTCGAATTCATTGAGACGTTTCCTTATGTCATCAATTACAAACAAGGTAAGGAAAACGTCGCAGCGGACGCCCTATCCCGAAGGTATGCTCTAATAACTACTTTAGATGCTAAGTTGATAGGATTTGAACAACTTAAAGAGATATATGCATCTGATTTGGAGTTCGGAGAAGTGTACAAAACGTGTGAAAAGTTTGCATCAAGTCATTACTTTAGGCAAGACGAATTTATGTTTTATGATAACCATTTGGGCGTGCCTAACTGCTTTATGCGGGAATTGTTTGTTAGAGAAGCTCATGGGGGTGATATTATGGGTAATTTTGGAATTGCAAAGTCGCATATGTTATTATAGGATCATTTTGATTAGTCGCATATGAAGAGGGACGTTGAACGAATTTGCGAAAGGTACGTCACGTGCAAACAAGCTAAGTGTAAAGTTCAACCTCACGGTTTATATACCCCTCTACCTATCCCGAATCACCCTTGGAATGACATATCTATGAATTTCGTGATTGGTTTGCCTAGAGCTAAGAATGGAAATAATTCAATCTTTGTGGTTGTTGATAGATTTTCTAAGATGTCATATTTCATAGCATGCCACAAAAAAAAAGAGGAAGCATTGCATGTAGCGAATCTGTTCTTTAAGGAAATAGTCAGGTTGCATGGGATGCCTAGGAAGATAGTTTTCGATAGATATACGAAGTTCCTTAGTCATTTTTGGAAAAATATGTGGTCTAAGCTAAGAACTAAGTTATTGTTTTCCACGACGTGTCATCCGTAAACGATGGTCAAACCGAGGTAGTTAATCGAACCTTATGATCTCTTTGGCGTGCATTAGTTAAAAAGAACTTGAGAATGTGGGAAGAATGTTTACCGCATTCTGAATTTGCATATAATCATGTTATACACTCTGCTTCTAAGTATTCTCCGTTTGAAATTGTTTACGGGTTCAACCCCATGTCACCTTCGGATATCATGTTGTTACCTTTGAGTGAACAAGTTAGTTTGGATGGAGAAAGGAAAGCTAAAATGGTACAGCGGATCCACGAGAAGGCTAGGAAGAACATAGAGGAGAAAACAAAACTCTATGCAAAGCAGGCAAACAAGGGACGGGGGCAAATGATTTTCGAGCCCAGCGAGCAAGTATGGATTCATTTGCGAAAGGAGGGATTTCAAAACGAGAGAAAATCAAAGTTGATGCCCCGGTTCGATGCACCATTCACAATGACCAAGAGAATTAGCAACAACGCTTATCAACTCGACTTGCAAGGTAAGTATAATGTGAGTTCTAGTTTAAATGTTACTAATTTGGTGCCTTTTATCGTAGATCAAACAGATTTGAGGACAAATCCTTGGCAAGAAGGAGGGATGATATGAGCATGGACATCGTCGAGGAACCCGAGCATGAAAAGGATGCCTTAACATTACAAGAAGGTCTCGTGACCCGTGCTAAGGCTAGAGAAGATGACGCCGGTCTCGTGACCCGTGCTAAGGCGAGAGAAGCGGATGTCGGTCCCGTTGCCCATGCTAAAGCGAGAGAAGAGGACATCGATCCCGCGATCCATTCTAAGGCAAAAGAAGAGGATGCCGGTCCCATGATCCATGCTAAGGCTAGAGAAGAGGACGCCTTGACAATACAAGCAGGTCTCGTGACCCGTGCTAAGGCTAGGACGCTCAAGGATGCTATCGTAGGACTACTTGCAGCCGTGTGGGTTCATGACGAGTGCTCGATTCCACAAGAAAACTCCAACCTTCGAGTCGTACTACACGCCGAAGATCATCTTGCAACGATCAACAAATAGGGCAAGTGTTTCGTGTGTGCTCTTTTCCCACCGTTGGTTTTGTCCCACGTGGTTTTCCGTCCTCCTAATTGTTGACCCGAGACTTTATGCGTCGATCGTATTGAAGCACATTACCATTACGTTTATTTTATTTTAAATTTTTTTCCATTTAATTCACAAATCTTGCATGGCTTGCATGCATGCTGAACATTTATTGCGGGATTGAAGTCTTGCATGGCTTCCTTCTCTTCTTATGGTCGGCTGCTCCCCCCCCTTCTTTATGTGTCATATCCAACGAAGACTATCTTCAGTATATTGAGAGTCTTCCGCAACTCTTGTGTGATCCATCATTCCATACGCCTTGTGTAGAGGAATATATCCCGATTCAGCTATAGCAAGGATTATTCCATTACTACCTTCGTTCTAGAGTGTCGATTCAATGAGGAACTCATTAGATGTACACTTTAGATCCATTGATATTTAAAGTCTTGACTAGAGTTGTTAGCACATTTTGTTTGTGATTCTGCAACCTCAACCATTTCATCTCTTTGTTTTTTTTCTAATCTTTAAAAACTTCTTCCTCATGTTGCAATCCTTCTTAAAGTATCTATCCTTGCATGAATACCACTTACCTGATTTTAACTTCCCTTTCGAGTTGAATCTTGATTTCTTTATGTGAGAATGGTATTGTCATTCTCTCTCTTCAATTCTTCCTCCAACTAGCATACAATTTTCCATATTTCTCTTTGCATTGGTTGCTAGCTCTAGCTCGCTTCTTTGAGTAAGCAGGTCCAATAATCTCATCCAATATCATGTATCCTTTTCGCTATTCCTCAGAGTATCCTATAGTTTCTCGTATTGAATGGCTATTGAGTTCAACAAGAACAAACATTGATCATCTTCTGATATTTTTATTTCAGGTTTGCAAGATCTGTGACCATTTTCTTGAAAAACATTGGCATTATCTTTCATTGTCCTTGTTTCATCCATCTTGAACCCATAAAAATTTTGCTTGAGATGCATTTTTCTTGGTAAATATTTGTCCATCAATTCATACTCCAAAAGTTGCCAAATGCTTGATGATATATGATCATGCTTCATTATTCTAATAACTAAAAGAGACACACGTGATGCACAAGTGATGATTTATTTATGTTTAACTATTTTGATGGACAAATGATCATGTTATTTGTTCTTATTGAAATTGACGTTAAATTATGATTTATCAATTTGTATGATATAATCTGATTGAATCGAACATGCGTTAATTTTTTAGATTAAAATACAATAATGTTGTATGTTATTCATGAAATAGAATTAATACATTAAGAATAGAAATTAATTCATACAATTTGTCCATGCTAGATATAATAAGATATTTTATCCATTTATCAATTATTTTAGTTAGATATAATATCTTAATATGTTAGTCTTCATATGTAACTTTGTAATTTACAAGACTGATGATACTAATATACTATTACCCACAACATATCCATAACATGTAACAAAAAAGAGAGAAGAAATGTTATGTTATATTACCCTCTTATATGCAAAGAAGTCAATCAGACAAGGATTGATAAGCCTTTATTCACTATAAAAAAAACAATCGATTATCAACGGACGAAGCAACGAATCTGTCCGTTTATAAGAATTGCAACGGTTTTGCAATGGACTTGAGGCAATTATCAATGACATGATATCCATTGTGGTCCATTGATATTGTCAACAGATGGTCAATGAATAATATCTGTTGCAAACTTGTTATGAGATACGTTGATAATCTGTTGATAACCGCAGAAAAAAGGTAACGGATGCCCGTTGGCAATGACAACGGTCATCCATTGATAGTTACAACGGTTGACCATTGGAAAGTTTAGAAGTTTCGAGGTTTCCGTCGGAATAATTTAGCGTGTTTTTTGACGGTCATCCATTGGAATATGCACTATTTATACTTCTAACCCAAATTTTTTACCCTCAAGCCATCAACACAAAATATATTTTCAAACAATATCGTATTCTTCAAATAGAGATATATACAGATCGAGAGAGTGGTGTATAGAAGAAAAGATCATGTAACCAAAGAAGTTATGTAAGAATTCTTTCATGGATTGAAGCAGCTCATGAGTTTTGCATCGATGCAACCTTTGTATCAAGAACACAAGATTATATTTTGTCCTTGCAAAAGATGAAAAAACATGAAGTATCAAAGTGAAGAAATTGTTTGCAAACACCTTTGCAATGTGGGTTTCGTAGAGAATTACAAAATTTGATTATTTCACAGTAAAATTATGGTGTTGGAGATAGTATTGTGCAAAAAGCACAAGAAATGGAAAGAAATGAAGAAGTTCTTTATGAAACATTGACGACCAATCCATATGTGGAAATGGTGTCAGATGCTTTTCCTGGTGTTATTGAGGTACCGCATGAAAAGATTCCGAATAATGAGGAACGTCAATATTTCAACCTACTGGATTTGGTAAAACAACCTATATATGAAGGTAATACCGCATCATCAGAACGTAATACCACATGTATTCTTTTTTTTTTTGTTCTTCCGATTGGCTATTTAGGTTTGAAACTACTCTTTCACGGAGATGATTTGTTTTTTTTCTCGTGTTTACTTTTTGATGAATCCATTCGCAAAGAAATGTAAATAATACTGTAACTTCATATATGTTAAGAACTTTTATGTTTATAATCTCTATATCTATATTTAAAGCAATATCTTATTTTTAACAATATACACAAACAATATGCATAGACTTTTAATTCACAAATAATAAAAGTTTTCTAAAAAATATTTACTTCGAACCTTTATTTTATATTGAAATATTGATTTCAATACTATTAAAGATTTAGTGTGATGTTTAATATTATTATTTGTGTAAAATATCATGCAGAAACGGAAAGATTTATTTCAACATGTTCGACCATCACCAACATTTGTGCAATTAAAGACACAAAATCCACGTATATCCAATATTATTAAAGATTAACTTAGCAATGATCTAAATACGATATATGTATCCGGTAATTTTAGGTTTTAACAAAAATTTATTTATCTTATTATTATCTCCGATAACAAAAATCCATGTTATTATTGTGAATACTGGAACGCGGCTTTGTGGTACGACAAACGAACCAACAAACATAAAACGAAATATTCTTTAAAATTTTCATTATGCTGTTTGCAAGGAAAAAATTCATTATCAAAACTAGATGATACCCGTGCTATGTGCGGATTTGTGATAATTAAAATATATTTATCTTATATTTTGTATATAATTCATTAATTTGAACATTGTCATTAGATTTAATATGCACACGGGGCAATTCAAATACACGACATAAAAATTTCAATGTATAAATTTGAACAATAGATTTATAAGTTGTAATGTAAACTAATAGTGCAATTTTTTATAGTGATACTAAAATCGAAAAGGAATTGGATTGAAGCACATGCGCGAAAACTCCTCCTCAAATAATGTTATATTTTGTAAAATATCTTTTTATTGTCACACTATCGTTTCATGTGTAATCTCTATATTATGTTCTGAAATTAAACATATCTTATATATAACATAGTATTCTCTATTATTATTTTTTTACTTCATAATATATTTTTTCTTTTATAGACTATTCAATTCATAAAAATACCACAATATTCAAATTATCATGATTTGATCTACCCTCGACATTACACATTTTATTGGTCTTCTTTATATAGAATCGTACACCAAATTTCTATTAAAGTAAACATATCAATGTACCGATCATTTTTCATTCGAATTGAGATTCAAACTCAAATATTTTTAAAGTACAATTATGATACACAAAAACTAAAAATACAAAGGTAATATTTCAGACTCAATTAGTTTCCATTTAAATAGAGATAAAGAGTAAAATATTTTTGAAGCATAATGATGATAACCCAAAAATTAACAATACAAAGAAAATATTACGAAATGAATCGTTCTAATTATATGAGGAGATAACATTTTGGATATTGACTTATATTTCATATACTCAAAGGATTCTTGTTCAATGTCATAAATAAAATTATAAATATCACAAATAAAATTATAAATAAAGTTACACACTAAATAAACAAATCAAATAGTGATTTTTTATTTATTTTATTTTTTAAAATTATTAAATCAATCCGATATTTAGAAGCTATTTACAATTTTGAGATGAAAATAAATAAATAAATAGACGAAAAAACTTTAGTTATGAAAAGCAAGTAATGTTTACAAAGAAGGCATTTTAAAAAAACTTAAAAATTCACCAATGTTATATTGACTAGAATTAGAACATTTCCTATCCATCAGGCAACTTACAATTTATAGAGTAACAACAACAACAACAACAACAACAAAGGGTGAACTAATGCCACCACTAAATAAAGAACATGAAAACATATTGTTGCTACCATAATTGTTGTTGCAATGTTATGACGATTTTATTAACAATGAAACATTACTCTCTCCATGTTCTCCTTCAATGTTGGTAACTGTCTCACTCCTCTTGACTTCCCGGAGGCTATTTTCGCATTGAAGAGCTAAAATGTAGCGTTGTGATTGTTCCAGATAAACATATATCATAATCAGTGTTGGTCTAACATTTCGTTCCACTTTCAAAATACACATGAACCCTTATTATAGACCAGTAGATGGCTACCTTGCCCAAGCTTTTTGTACGATAAACATTCAAATCATGATGGGAAGATACATGACTACATTCCCGCCTGCTCCAACTCCTCAGAAAGACCACCACACCCTGCAAAAAATATCGAGTGTAGCCAAACGCTTCTCTTTGGTTGTCTCTTCTAATTTTGCAATCTCAGAATCAGTTTCTCCTTCTTTACCCTTGCTTTTTTTTCTTTCTCAAGGCAGCATCATCCACAACCACTCTACTTGAGTACTTCAGTTTGACATTGGCGGGTAACTATTATAGGATAGTTGGAAGAACTTTTAAATTTCCTATTAGGATCATAGTGAAACATATATCGTCCAATAAAAGTACATTCAAGGAATTCTAGGAAATCTAGCTAAAAAAGCTGTAAATTAATTTTAGCAGTTTAAATTTTGTACTTGTATAAGATCACTAATCAGCAACAACAAGTTTTGAAATATTATTGACAACGAAATTGTAATGAAATCATATGGATATAGGAGATAGTGTTGTAGTGATGAATGTTGTCATTCCTATAGCACCAAAAGCAAAAGGTTGACAGAAACATTATCAATAGGAGCAATTTAAGTGACTATATTCAAGAATGCAAGTATTAATCACTGAACTTATGAATTTATTAGCAATAATAAAAGAGCATACATGTTCAAGAAGTATCCTACATGAAAAGATTAGAAACTTATCCAAATACATCAAAAGAATAATATGGGATCAATTTATTTACTAAACATTGGCATTCTTACAATTAAAATAGATAACACCATATTAAACTATATCAAGAAAACACAAAATATAATTCATATAAGAAAAATTAATCCATTAGAGAAAAGAAAGAAATTTCTTTTCATACCAAAATTTAATTGATTAGAACAAAATTTCAAATTATTAGACCAATCGAGTTCTTTTGCCAAAAGATATGATTATGGGTTCAAAATAGTATAACTGTTGTCGTATATTATCAAAAGCTTTTGATATCATTTAAACACCAATAAGAAAAAAATGAATAACATTAGACATGAATCATGATAAGGCAAAAGACTAATTATTATGCGTTAAGATACATGCATGACTTTGTTCTTCAACAACTTCTAGCATGCTTTTACAGTAATATTGCTCTTGTGTACAGGGCCTTGATACTCTTGTTACAGAATATGAAGTATATGTTCATGGTCCTAGGAAGTGGCAGAAACTATCTTATTTCTTGAGAAAAATATTTGCTATGTTTATATTATACAACATGAAGTCCTTGTCAATATTCTGAATTTGATCTGTAGATCACAATTTGTGAAAACCTTAATGGAATTTATATTATATACAAACATAATGTACAAAAAAAATAATTCTCAACATTTTTATTTCAAAATAAACATCATGTAGAAACAAAAATTCAATGGAGTTAAATACATAACTAGCATGGAAATAAGATAACAATACGATAAGAAGAGATATGTAAAAATTTAATTTATAAAAGTGAGTTGCTTATATATGTTTTCTGACGTTGCTTTAGAATACAATTTCTTCTTCCTCGCTCCACCAATTATTTTTCTCGATATATTTTTAAATCTATTTATAAGATTTTATCGTGGTTTTTTAAACATTCAATTCACCTGTAGGATTTTAACCATAACAAATTAATTATAATCACTTGAACCTAATACCAATTAAAACTTACATTATTCAATATGTTTTTCTTTAATTAAAACATTAATCCAAAATATATCTCTAAATAAGATGTCAATGTTTTTAAATATATATATATATATATACATTTATAGGTTAAAAATTTATGCTATCATATATGTCTAAGTAACATATTATATTGATATAATAACAAAAACTTATATAAATTTTTAAAAATAATATTTATTTCATACAATTTCATAAACAAAATATCAATTTAATAATTAAAAATAATTTTAAAATTTATTATCAATTTGGACTACTGTTTTTGTTGTGACTAAAATTATAGAAAAAATTTAATTTTATAATTTATTTTGTATGAATAGAGGGTAATAAAATGAACATTAATTTTTCTATAAAAATTTACATATAATTTTTAAATCATTTCAATTTTTCGGTAAATATACATTTTAATATTATTTAAAATGTTTAATATTATCACATATTATACATATATATACAACTTGAAAAAGTTATGACAGACATGAAGACATTTCTTTCAGCAAGTTTCTAATTCTCTAACCAAACATTTTTTTACATTTAAAAAGAGTGCAAGGAATTATGAGAAATTATCATACTAACTATTTGTTTAAGCATTCTCAAAAAGTAGTTGATATACAATCCCAATACATTCTTATGAAAAAGATGAAACTCAAACCCAAACCTAAGCTTAGATCTAGAAACCGACTGGCAAGTTTTAATCTCCCTTTGAAATGTTTTACATTTTCGACCACTCTGTACAAACATCTCCACATCTTCATTTACTTTGGACGAGGTTTCCCTCTAATTCATATTATAAATTTTAGAAACTGTTCTTACCTACACCGATAAATATTCAGCAACTTGCTTGAATTTAAATCGTTTTCGCTGTCTACCAAGACTAAAGTTCTAACGCGTAGCAAAACAGAGTTCATTGTCAATACAAAACTAAAAGGTACAGCATTCATGACATAACATAATGTTTTCAGATTTTAATGAAGAAAAACAAAATTGGAGAAAAGAGTACAAACATATAGAAGTTGTTCACAAAAGGTAAAGAAACAATTACATCAAGGCACTTTACTCAATCTCTAACAATAATGCTCAGCAGAGCACATAACTTTAACATAAGCTCTCGGAGTTCACACTTGACGGACCAACTCTTCTCAGTTTCTATCATTAGCTTTGTTAAGCTAAAACAATAGTTAAAAGCATCAGAATCTCATGGAGTGGAATATAAACGTTAATTAGGGATTTTCCCATATTTACTTACCTTGGCTTGAGGTTGATCGCCTTTAGAAAGTTCACCTTGAAGAAAAAATGGTTTAAGCTTGTTTCTCTTCACATTCTGCTCGTTCCCCTTTGCAACCTTCTTCTCGATCGAAAAGAGTATCCTCCAAGACACTCTTCTCGCCCCAATAACATTCTTGTATCCCAAAGACATCATATTACGCTCTTCTCCCCAATAACATTCTTGTATCCCAAAGACATCATATTCCTCTTCAACTGCAAGTTCCACATCGAGTTGTGCAACTACCTTCATCGCTTCAACCATCTCTGCAACAGAAAGACAACTCGGCTATGTGAACGATACAAGTCCACATATCTATCTTAAGAGCTATGATATGCACCAATATGTAAAGATCAGTTCCAAGTACACAATCAAAACAAAGTAACACATAAAGCTCAATCGATTCCATCTAGTTTTAAGAGCTCTTAGCTTTATTTACAAGATAACTAAAACATCCTATCAAAATTAGCTGTAATAGAACATAAAGAAGTTGAATGTCAGGTCGAGTCTGATTGGATGAGTAGGAGCACAATCAGAGTTAGTTATGGTGAGATTTTTATTATACTTCATAGTATTGATAATTTTCAAGAAAAAAAAATTAATAGAACTAAAGAACATATATCTCATAGGCTTTAAGCGATTCATCCGCAACCTCCTTACGATCATTACCAGATTTAAATTCTTCCAAGTAACCGAAGTAATCTCCTTTCCTATCCAAGCCTAAAAGCAAAGCACAAATCAGTCTTAAAAGCTTTGAGCAGAAATCAATACTTGTACCGTAGAAATAACCAAAAGATCATTACAACATCTTCTATGAGACATTTTGCATAGTTGGTAAATAAAGCAATTGGCGGCATCTTTACTATATTACATTCTGAAATCATGTTGAATGTAGAATAAATTTAGGAAGATGCCCAGATGGATTTTTTACTTGAGTGATCCGCAGAAGTAATACTTGTACTTGAATCACTTCTCTATGTACATTTTGTTATCATGTCATGTAACTTATTGGCCCAAAATCACTTTGACGGGTTGTAGGGAAGAAATCATGATATGCCATGACACAAAAGATTTAAAAACCCTCAAAACTGATTGAGAATCTAAAAGATTTTCTTGGGGTTGTTGGAAATTCTTTCCAGATATATCTCTTTCTTGAAATTGCAACTAGCAACCAAATATAGTTACAATATCCGGGAGTCTTAAAGGAAAGAATCTAATCCCAACTAAATTTTACAAAATAACTCGGATATTTTCTAGACAACTTCATCATGCATAATTTTAAAAAATTAATTCCATTATCAAAATGCCAAGGTATCGTGGCATCTCATTATTTGCTTTAACCACAAAAGGTCTTGAAGTATTCTAAGAAACAAACATAAATCACAGGAATACCAAGAATACCAAGAAAACAAAATCTCCAGATTATGGATTCTTATATGTTGTCCAAAAAAATTCACACAATGAACAAAAGAGGAACCCCAAGTAGGAGCAACCTTTATAACATAAACTGAATTTTCCGACAAAACAAACTAAAACCGCGAGAATAATAAAATACCAGTAGATAACTAGAAGAGAAGAACATCTGCAGATATCGTAACGGCGCTCCTTTGCAACTCCAAGGCTTCAACCTTATATTACAAAGTGCCTCCCTAGAGTACTAAATGAAACAGTGAGCAAGAATACCAAAGTATTTGACCCATTTAGTTCTTGAGTTGTCCATTACCTCATAAAATATACATATATCCGTCTAGCCCGCCTAGACACCGCCCAGGCTCCGCCTAGGCGCTCTGGGCGCTAGGCGTTGGATGTCCGCCCGCCTAACGCCTAGCGTTTTCTTGAACCTTGCTCATAACCTTAAATCTACTGGAATCATAATCCTAACCGAAATACACAAACAATATTGAAGAAATATCATAGCTTTATCGAGATCTTCTATGTTTAGCCATTGAAATTCTTGTCCTCTCATATGCCTATAGTTCCATTACAACACCCTATACATGCGTTATGATAAAAGTTCTTTATGTCCTTGAAGACATGATTATGTATTGAGAGACTGCATGAAAACCCAAGACAATGCAATATATCTTCAACTATTGTATTTAAGTTGAGTGGACATTTTGGACCTTCCACGAACCACCTGGAGTATCGGAGAGAGGTAGATCTCAGTTTAGTTGTTCTCGATGATTTATGATTTTAGTATTTCCAATGGTTTTCAAATTTAATTTTATTTTAAATATTTTTTAAAAATTTGATTTGATTAATTCAGAAAGATATTATAATTTATTTTTAAAAAATTTTGTAAAAAACTTTTTATATTATAATAATAAATATAATGAAAATAACAATAAAATATATTTTCACCTTATTTTATTACTATTAATATTATAAATAGAGGTTTTTCTCTCTTTTGGTGATGTGGTTATATGATTTTAATATTTCTAATTGTTTTCAAATTTATTTATTTTTTAATAGTTTTTTAAAATTTAATTTGATTAATCGAGAAAGAAATTATAATTTATTTTTAAAAAATTTGTAAAAAAATTTTATATTAAAATACTAAAAATAATGACTATAACAATAAAATATATTGTCACCTTGTATTTTATCGCTATTAAGATTATATTTAAATTAGATATAAATGGAGTTTTTTCTTTCTCTTGGTGATGTGGCTTCGTGAGAATTGAAAAGAATCTCTTTATTATATATAAGATTATAATATTTCCAATTGTTTTCAAATTTTATTTAATTTTTTAATATTTTTAAAATTTTAACTTGATTAATTCAGAAAGAAATTATAATTTATTTTTAAAAAATTTTGTAAAAAAATTTTTATATTTAAATAATAAAAATAATGACAATAACAATAAAATATATTATCACCTTCTATTTATTACTATTAAGATCATATTTAAATTAGATATAAATAAACAATTTCTCTCTTTTGGTGATGTGACTTCATGAGAGGAGAGAAAAAAATCTCCTTATTATATATATGATTTTATTATTTCTAATTGTTTTCAAATTGAATTTAATTTTTTTAATATTTTTTAAAAATTTAATTTGATTAATTCGGGAAAGAAATTATAATTTATTTTTAAAAAAAATTGTAAACAATTTTTATATTAAAAAAATAAAAATAATGACAATAACAATAAAATATATTAAATTAGAATAAATAGAGGTTTTTCTCTCTCTTGGTGATGTGGCTTCATGAGAAGAAAAAAAACCTTCTTATTATATATATGATTGCCCGAACTTCAAGAATATATTCACAATCTTATATTCAAACAGACGAAGACAACTAAATATTTTCAGAAATATATAAGAGCATATAACATAATATTTGCATTTACGTATATAGAGGAAAGATTGATACATTTATAAATGCTAAACCTGGACCATATATTTTTAAAATGTATGGACAAAACTATCATGGAATAGGTAGTCTTTTACCTATGCTTGGAGATCTTCCAAAGTTTTGTCAGCTATATATACATGATACCAAACATGAAATAGAAAATAGAATGAGCTCAGTAAGGTACTCTCAATACATTACTCTATAAATTATATATTAATCGATAATAGGTTATTTAAATTTGATTTTAACTTATTGCAGGAATACTCACACTGAGATATTGTCAGTCTAAGAAATGCTAAAACCCAATGTCGTTAGAAAATTACAACAGATGCTTGATAATCATAATCCATATGTGAAAATTTTTAGAATGGCAAAAGATAGATTTTCTTCATTAAACCAGGTTAATATGAAACTCCGTTTAATTGCGTCTCGAAAAAATGTAGACAAGACATATGCATTACCTGAAATAGCAGTTCTTTTAGTTGGCGATTTTGATGAATCATTAGAACCTTGTGATATCTTGCTTCAAAAAAATAGTTATGAATTGTTACAAATCATATAACTACATCTCGGGTATCTGCCACTCCAATATCCGTTACTATTTCCTTATGGTGAGGATGGATATCACATTGATTTGGAATTACGCCCTTCAACATCACTCTCACGAAAACCACGAGTTTGTGTTAATATAAAGAATATATGACATGTAGTTTGCAAGAAAGACCTTCCGAGATTTCGATTTAACATTACGCTAGGAGATTATTTCAACAATTTGTTCTAGACAGCTTTTGTATGGTTGAATCAGAAAGAATTTCGTATATTAGAAATCACCAAAGTAAATTATGTAGTGATAATTACATGAATATACATTCGACTTTTGATGCTAAAACAACATTACTTCGAATATTGGAAACTGTATAGTTCTTCCATCTTCGTTTACAGGAGGTTCACGCTATATCAATCAAAACTACTTAGATGCAATGGCATTTTGTAATCATTTGAGATTTCTTGACTTATTTATAACTTATACATGTAATCCAAAATGGCCGAAAGTACAATGATTCTTATCAAAATGCAATTTATATGCAGAAAACTGACAAGATATTTTAGCACGCGTGCTTAAAATTTAACTTGAAAAAATGCTTGACGATATTAAAAAATGAAGTCCTAGGCCACGTTGCTGCAGGTACATTACTATTTTTTTCATTATGTTTATAACATGTATTTAAATTCGCACTAACAAATTTTGTTCGCATTATGTATGCAATAATCTATACTATACAATTCCAAAAACGAGGTCTTCTACATGCTTAAATACATCTTTTTTTACACGAGCATCTAAATTACATGTAACAGCGGATATTGATAGAATCATATCTCCTGAAATCTCGTACAAGTTAACAAATCCAGAGTTATATAACGTCGTTCAAGATGTCATTGTACATGGACCGTGTGGTATTGCTAATCGTTCTTCATTGACAATTCACTTACATTGACAACGAAGGTTATCCTATTTATAAAAGACGGGATGACAATAGATTTGTAATAAAAAGATGATATCAAACTAGATAATCATTACACCGTCCTATACAACACATACTTACTATTTAAATACATAGCTCATATCAATATTGAATGGTGTAACCAAACGATTGCTATAAAATATTTATTCGAGTACATAAATAAAGGTTCTGATAGAACAATGACACACATCGCACCATCAGAAACATCTCAAACTTTACACAATGTTGATGAAATAAAAAAATTATTTCGACTATCGATATGTTTCAGCGTGTGAAGCATGCTGGAGAATATATTATTCAATATTCATTTCCGAAGTATCCCTATTGAACGATTAGAATTCCATTTACCAAGAGAAGAAAATATTATATTTTCAGAGGATGATATATTCACCAATATTATGTCAAAACAAACTACGGATTGTAGTATGTTTACAGAATGGTTTAAATACAATGCTTTATACAATGAAGCTAGAAATTTGACATACACCAATTTCACTATCCAATTCGTTCGGAATAAAAGTAAAAAAAAAAGGACTCCAAGACAAAGAAATATTGCTTTTGGTTGTTTACGCCATGTGCCCCCAACTGCTGGTGAGTCCTACTCTTTAAGGATGCTCCTCAACAAAGTCAAAGGACCTACCTCATTTGAATGCATATGTATCGTTGGTGGCATCACGTATACAACATTTAAAGACACATGTCGAGCAATGGGTTTCTTGGATGGTGAAAACGAGTATATACATGCCTTAAATGAGGCAAAGCACTAGACATCTCCTTTGTATCTACGAGTAATTTTTTTTATGTTATTAACATGCGAATGCATGTCAAACCCACAAAACGTCTGGTGTACGGTTTGATTATATCTTGCAGATGATATTTTGTATAACCAAGAAAAAATTTACGGCTTCCAAGTCTACATATTATTTCTCTAACTCATATAATGCTAACATTATTTATTTTCAGAACTTAATATGACTTCACAATAACTTGAAGAGTTTACTCTTATAGAAATCGAACATCTATTAAAGAAACATGGTTCATCAATAAAACATTTTCCTCCAATACTGTTTCCTAAAATTATTGAAAATAATCAATTATTAAACAAATTACTTTATGAAGAAACAACGTATTATTTACATAAGATAAAACAAGAATACGTATGATTAGAAGCGCAATTCACTGATGAACAACGTAACATTTTCCTCACTATTTGGAATCTATCTATCAACCAATTGGTCAAACTTTTTTTGTATATGGGTACGGTGGGACAGGAAAAACGTTTATACGGAAAACATTATCCACATGTGTACGATCAAAAGGAGATATTGTGCTTAATGTAGCATCAAATGAAATTGCATCATTGTTCTTACAGGGTGGACGTAATGCGCATTATATATTTGATGTTAATGAAGACTCTATTTGTTCAATAAAATTATATAGTGACTTAGTAGAATTAATTAAAAATGAAACTTATTATTTGGGACGAAGCTCTAAAGATACATAAACATTGTTTTGAAGCTCTTGACAAATCTTTGAAGACATAATGGGATACTAATAATAATTTACGTAAAAATCTTTCGGAGGAAAAACTGTAATATTGTGTCCAACGAACGAAACGTCGAGGAAATTAACAATACATTGTTAAATATAATGCATGAAAATTATGTAGAGTATCTAAGTTTGATATGTTATGCTCTTCTTAAAACAATTAAATATCATGGAATTCGGAATTATATCTTACAGCTATAACTTGGAATCTATGTTATTTTAATGCGAAATATTGATAAAACACTTGGTTATATAATGGAACACGTCTACAAATCACTCAATTAGGAAAAATATTATTGAAGGTACAATAATTACTGGTAACAATGCAGGCGAAAAAGAATTTATTCCAAGATTATCCTTAATACCGACAAATACTTCACTACTTATTCGGTTTAAATTTAAATAATTTCTGATCATATCATGCTTTGTTATGACAATCAACAAAAGTAAAGGACAAAGCCTAAACAAAGTTGATATATATTTACCTCGTTCCGTGTTTACTCATGGTCAGTTATATATCGATGTATCAAGAATGAAAATTGAAATAGATTAAAAATATTGATTCTATAAACATTCATAAAAAATAACAAATTGAAGAAAAAAATAATAAACGTTGTTTCTAAAGAAATATTTTATAATTCGTAATAATTCATCAAATATAATATATATCATTTATTTTTGTAAAGAGATAAATTTATATTTTATAAATGATAGAAATGTTAGAAATTCTACATAGATTCAATACTAATATATATTAAATGCATAAAAGGAAATAATTCAAAAATGGAAATGACACGATTATTGATGCTTGTACTTGGGTCTCATTTCAATTTTAAGATGTATCGGTCTAATTAGTAATATTGATAAAGTTGGGGTGTAAATGAGAATTTCAGAAGATTCTCGGGGGAAAAGGAGAGATATTAAAATCCAACGCGAAAAACAACACCAATTTGTTCCCTTTTTCAGTTGCTCCGTGAGTTCCGTCTACATCGCCGATCCAGAGAAGCACTTCACAACTATCCGATGACTAGTCTTTTACGAGTCGCCATCGGCGGACGGAAGGAAGATTCCGGATACTATGATGGCATCGAGTTCTGGACCAACCCGGAGCGAACTGGGTGGCTCATGAAACAGGGGGAGTACATCAAGACATGGCGACGCAGGTGGTTCGTGCTAAAACAGGGGAAACTCTTCTGGTTCAAGGAATCGAACGTAACGCGTACGTCCCGCCCACGCGGCGTCATCCCTGTCGCATCGTGCCTCACCGTGAAGGCTGCAGATGATGTCCTGAACAAGCAGAACGCGTTCGAGCTCTCCACGAGGACCGACACGATGTACTTCATTGCCGATTCGGAGAAGGAGAAGGAGGACTGGATCAATTCAATCGGACGGTCCATAGTTCAAAACTCGAGATCTGTCGCCGATTCCGAGATCATCGATTACGGCAGCAAGCGGTAACCGGCCGCCCGGTAAGTGCGTGCGATCTTGTGGTGTAATCTCTGTGTGTAATTTTGTTGTTTAATGGATAAGTTTAAGGGCTTGTAATTGAATAAACGATCCTTCATTCCATGAATTTCAATATGTTTCTGTCAAGTGATCAATCATTAAACTCCGAGCTTCATTCATGGAGGTTGTTGTTATGTAAACACTTGAAACAATGTGATTTCACCAAATATGAATTGATCCAAACTGGTGAAATAGGCAAAACCGATTATTTGTGCAACCAGAAACAATAAAACAGAGGAAAAGTCGATGATCATGTTCAAGGTTTACGAATTCGATCGAAAAATGTGTTTGTCATACATCTCGATCTCGGGAAAGAAAATGATGTTATTCACCAAGTTTGATATACTCAATTTATTCACCACGTTTGATACACTAATTCAAGTTTGAACTCACAATTTACATCCACAATTATAGACAATCGCTCAAAGTTTGAACTAACTCTTCGTGAAACTTCTGTTTTGCCTTTACCACATATCAACGTAGTTTTACATCAGAGGACAAAACACCAAACTTGAATAATCATCAGACCAGCTTCGAGAACTCAACACATTTTCATCAGTTCTCTACCTTGTGTTTAATTCGATTTTCCATGAACAATCCAATCAAATCTTACCAATACATTATTTCTACTTGTTCCCGATCACCTTCGTAGTTGATATGAACTTGCTCACTGGCAAGGTTTTCGTCAGAATGGCAGCAAGATTATCCTAAGAGTTGATCACAAACAAAATGCAACCTTAGGTCAATGGGCTTTGTTCTATGATGAACATAAATTTTAGAAAAGAAAATCACACTCTGAGAATTACAAAGTATCTATGCTGTTCTCGGGCTTAAACTTATGCTAAAGCCATATATTTATCGAGAAGGTTACTACATGCTGTAAACTTGATATCCAACTTATGACATTTCTACCAACTAAGAATATAAAACTAGTCATTGGTTTTATTTTTTTTTTTTGTCAAGATCACCAGCATAATCTGAGTCTAATAATATTGGAATTTGTTTCTCTCATGTATGTTAGTTAGAAATCTTAAGATCCTTTGAGGTATCTCGTGATCCATTTCATAGCCTCCCACTGATCTCGATTTGGAGAACTCATAAATCTGCAAACTACTCCAACAAGATAAACATGGTGAGGCCTTGTACCAACCATTGAATATATGAGACTCCCCACAACATTTGAGTTTGGAATTCCTTCCATGCTTTTATTCTATGCCTTCTTATTCTTTTGTTGCCTACAATTTAAAATGTGTTTGTGGCTGCTGCCTTAGACATTTCCATCTTAAAAGAAATGCGGATCTTCTTCACATATTCTTCTTTAGACTATGTCAAAGTTCATGCCCTTCTGTTTCCCTAAATGTCTATGTACAGTATTCTCTTGGTTGTCCCAAGTCTTTTATTCGAATTCAGAGCTCAATAGTCTCTTTAGTCTATCCAACTCCAATTTGTTCTTAGCAGCTATAACATATCATCAACGTAAATTAAAAGATATACGAAGATATGGTTGGAACAAAGCTTCGATTCATCACTACATACCACCCACAAACAAATGGACAGACGAAATTTGTCAATCGCTATCTCGAAACCTATCTACGATGTTTTGCTGGAGTTCACCCCAAAAGATGGGATTATTATCTATATTGGGCAGAGTTTTGGTTCAACACATCGTTCCATACATCACTTCAAGAAATACCATTCAAGGTGGTTTATGGCCGAGAACCACCCCAACTAATCCAATTCGAGAAGAGATCTACTACAAACTTCGAGTTGAAGAAGTCTCTTATAGAAAGGGATGAGATGTTGGAACAAATTAAACATCAACTTCAGGGAGTCCAGCAACATATGAAGGCATTTACAGACACATCAAGGAGAGATGTACAATTCGTCGAGGGAGACTTGATTTATCTCAAGCTCCATCCGTATAGGCAAAAGAGCGTAGCATGAAGACCATTCCAAAAGCTGTCTGCGCGCTATTGGCCCAATGGTTTACAAATTGGAACTACCAGTGGACAGCAAGATACACCCAGTATTTCACATCTCACAATTGAAGAAGGCATTCGGCAGTAACACATCGGTGCAACCTCTGCCAAAAGGCTTATCGGGAGAGCTGGAACTTCGCTTCGAACCAGAAGAGATATACGGGGATAGGTACAACGGTGAAGGGCATTTGGAGGTTCTGATTAAATGGAAAAACACTCTGGCCCATGACTCTACTTAGATGATAGCTAGGACGATGGAGGTTCCGCAGTTTCAGCTTGCGGACAAGTTGCGAGTTAAAAGGGACGGTATTGATAAGCCTTATTCTGTATATATGAGGAAGAAAAAACACTGAGCAAGAGACGAGGAAGAAGGGGAAGCACAAAAGAAGGATTTGGTTTGAGATAATAGAGAGGAGACATCATGTGGTTTTAAGAGGAGAAAACAACAGGTAGTTTACTTTTATTGAGTGAGTTTGTATTTCTATTTTTTTGCTTTGGTTTGTTATTGACAGCCTATTATTTAGCTCCTTGAGAAGGTTGTTTCTCAGGAGTCTGGATCTATATAGCTGGGAAAGGAGGGATTTCATTCATTTTTTATGCAATTGGTAAGCATCAAATTGGTGTAAATGGGCGTGTGTAAGGAGCGCACACGAGAATCAAAGGTTTCCACCTTGTTCTTCGTTTTTTTTTCGATTAATAGAATTCGGTCAGTTCTTACATAATTCTTATTAGACATTTCTTCTGGTTCTATACCTTGCTAGAGCCTTTAGACTTGTTCTTTCTTATTTTAACTCCACCTCACACCTTCATCTAGAATTTTCTGTCAATGATTCATTTTTTGTCCCTGCCTCTAAATCTTGAACTGAATTTTCTAGTATTTGTGCTCCACCTTGACCTATATACATTCTTTTTCTTGTTGCATATGCCTTACTAGGATGTACATTTGAACAACCTTAGGTTCATTATTGATTCTGTCTGAATAAATTACTAGCTAAACTTCAATATTAACCTTGAACATTTCTTCTTCATTGAACACAACATCTCTACTAAGAACACATTTTATTTCTTTTCTAAACCGTATTTTGTGGCATTTAGTTCCATGAGGATATGCCACAAACACTCCCTTCTTTGCTCATGGATTCAATTTTGACGCGATCCCGACTGAATAGACGCTCTAGACTTGGTTAGTGAAGGATATGCCTTGCTGCAACGGATTGCACAAGGGTGTGTGGAGCGAGTGGTCACACGAGAGTTGCGGACGGCTCTCGATTTACCGAGTTCGTCTTCAATAGATATGACAAACCAAGGAAGAATGAACGGATTGTTGGATATGACACACCAACGAGTAGGAAGCTGGATATTACTCACCAACAACCAAGAACTCACAATCAAAAGGAAATCAATATTGATTCAAAAGATAAATTTTCAAAAGTTTGATTGTTGTTCTTCCATGGGGTGGCCGGCCATATGTAGATACAAACAAGAAGAAATTCAAAAATTACAATAAATGCTAGGTCTTCATGCAAAAAGTCCTAATAAATGCATTGGTTTCTTCAAACAAGAAGATAACTTCCTTGTTGTCCGTGCACATGGGGATGCGCTCTTCTTGTGTCTTGTGTCGGGTCATTAATTAGGTCGCGGGAAATAAGTGACTCGTGGCCTCGTTAAAAACCCGTCGTAGAAAAATCCGGTGGGACAAAACCGACGAGGGGAAAAGAGTACACGCGAATCACTTTACCTAATCAACGACCGTTGCGGGTTGAGCTTCGGCTTGAATGACGTTCTTTAGGCTCGTGCCTTATCGTGAACTAGCATACTCCTCATGAGCGTGGACGGACGTGAGGATCCCGATAATAGCTTCCTTGAATGTCCTAGGATTATCCGGAGCTGTAAAGATGGAAGGAAATAATTATATTGTCCTTCTACCATGGTTCTGCAGAGTAAGGATGTTACTTCACACTATCTGGTCGTTGAGGAGTGTTGCTAGACGCCAACCTCGATTAGTTAATTAGTAAGACTAATTGATCGGCGTCTCAGGTCGCAGGAATGGCGTCTCGGGTCGCGGTCTTGGCGTCTCGGGTCACAGGGATGGCATCTCGGGTCGCGGTCGCGGCGTCTCGGGTCGCGAAGATTCCCTCTTCTTCCTTTCTACGGGTCGCATCCTCCTCAGTGTTGTTGGTCGCGTCTTCGGCGTCCTCCGGGATCATATCATGCCCCCCCTTCTTCAAAAGGATTTGTCCTCAAATCCGATTGATCTGCAACAAAAGGCATTAAGTCAGAAACGTTGAAACTAGAACTTACATTATACTTACCTTGCAGATCTAGCCGGTAGGCGCTGTTGCTGATCTTTTTTGTCACAGTGAATGGATCGTCGATCTGGGGCATGAGCTTTGACTTGCGCTCATTCGGGAAACGCTCCTTCCTCTTGATCACCGGGCTTGAAGGTCATCTTCTTTCGTCTTTTGTTCGCCTGCTTAACATAAAGCTTGGTCTTCTCTTCGATGTTCTTCCTTGCCTTTTCATGAATTTGTTTAACCAACCGGGCCTTTTGTTTTCCATCCAGGCTGACTCGGTCACTTGATGGTAAGGCAATAGATCCTGGGGTGAAGCAGGATTGAACATATACACGATCTCGAAAGGAGATAATTTTGATGCAAAATGTACGACATGATTATATGCAAACTCAGCATGCGGTAAACAATTTTCAAATGTTTTTAAATTCTTCCTAACTAATGCACGTAGTAAGGTACCTAGGGTTCGGTTTACTACTTCGGTTTGACCATCGGTTTGTGGATGACAAGTTGTAGAAAATAAAAGCTCGGTTCCTAACTTGGACCACAAAGTTTTCCAGAAATAACTAAGGAATGTGGTATCCCTATCGGAAACTATGGTGCTAGGCATGCCATGCAATCGTACTACTTCTTTGAAGAATAATTCTGCTACATGCAATGCATCGTTTGATTTATGACAAGGTATGAAATGTGCCATTTTAGAAAACCTATCTACTACCACGAAAATAGAATCCTTTCCTGTTTTAGACCTAGGCAATCCAATCACGAAATCCATTGATACGTCTGTCCAAGGATGAGTCGGGATAGGGAGTGGAGTATACAAACCGTTAGGCTGACTTTTGGATTTAGCCTGTTTACAAGCGACGCATCGCTCGCAGATACGTTCCACATCTCTTTCCATGTGTGGCCAGTAGAAATGATCTTGCAATGTTTTCAAAGTCTTGGCGACTCCGAAATGGCCCATGAGTCCACCACTGTGGGCTTCTCTAACAAATAACTCCCTCAAAGAGCAGTTAGGCACGCATAATCGATTATCATAGAATAAGTAATTTTCATGCCTATAAAAATGTCCTGACGTAAATTTCTCGCAATTTTTATATGTTTCTCCGAATTCTAGGTCAGTGGCATATAAATCCTTAATTTGTTCAAAACCTAGAAGTCTTGCATCTAAGGTACTTAACAAAGCATACCTTCGGGACAAGGCATCAGCCACAACGTTCTCCTTACCTTGCTTGTATTTGATGACGTAAGGAAACGTTTCAATAAATTCTACTTACCTCGCGTGTCTCTTACTCAACTTGTTCTGACCCTTCAGATACTTTAGCGATTCATGGTCGGTATGAATTACAAACTCCTTTGGCCACAAGTAATGTTGCCAAGTCTGTAACGCCCTCACAAGTGCATACAACTCCTTATCATAAGTGGCGTAGTTAAGAGTTGCTCCTCCGAGTTTCTCACTGAAATAAGCGATCGGCTTCCGATCCTGCATTAGGACAGCTCCAATGCCTATACCTGATGCATCATACTCAATCTCAAAAATTTTAAGAAAGTCGGGCAAAATAAGTAACGGGGCGTTAGTCAATTTATCCTTTAGCGTTTGAAACACTACTTCTTGCGCTTCTCCCCATTTGAAACCCACATTCTTCTTAACGACTTCTGTAAGAGGGGCGGCTATAGTGCTGAAGTCCTTCAAGAATCGCCGGTAGAACCCTACGAGTCCATGGAAACTCCGGACTTCTCCGACGGTCTTTGGGCTTGGCCACTCTCGAATGGCTTTGACCTTATCCTCGTCGACCTTAACACCATCTGCAGTAACTACAAATCCTAGGAAAACAATGTACATCTGTACAAAAGGTGCACTTCTTTAAATTAGCGTACAACTCCTCTTTCCTAAGTACTTTCATAACTGACTCTAGATGCCTTAGGTGTTCATCTAAATTCTTACTGTAGATTAGGATGTCATCAAAATAAACCACAACAAATCTACCTATAAATTCCCTAAGCACATGGTTCATCAGTCGCATAAACGTACTAGGTGCATTTGATAACCCAAAGGGCATGACTAACCATTCGTATAACCCATGCTTGGTTTTGAAGGCCGTCTTCCACTCATCTCATTCTTTCATTCGAATTTGATGATATCCGCTTTTTAGGTCAATTTTCGAAAATACCCTACTTCCGTGTAATTCATCTAGCATATCATCCAACCTAGGGATAGGGTGACAATACTTCACCGTGATGTTGTTGATTGTACGACAATCAACACACATGCGCCAGCTACCATCCTTCTTTGGTACGAGTAGCACTGGTACGGCGCACGGACTCATACTCTCGCGAATATGTATTTTGGCCATAAGTTCCTCTATCTTCCTCTGCAGCTCCTTTGTCTCCACGGGGTTGGTTCGCACTACAAAAAACTGGCGCTTTCCAACGGACATATCCGTTGGAAAGCGCCCAAAATCCGTTGGAAACAGTCGTTTCCAACGGACACCAACGGATTTCCGTCCGTTGCAAAACGTTCGTTGCAAATGATGATCCATTGCAATTCGTGACGGCGTTCCAATGGATAATATCCGTTACACATTTGCAACGGATCGGCAACGGACTTCGCCGTTGGAAAAAAAGTAACGGAAGCCCGTTGGAAAACGTTGTGACGGATCACCGTTTCCAATCTTCAACGGACGGCCGTTGGACGGCAACGGCTGTCCGTTGCAAAATTAGGCGGGGGAAAAATCTTGTGTGCAACAGAAATCCGTTGCCATGTGGCGGGAACTTGCAATGGACGGTCGTTGCAAACTGGCGGGAAAGATTTGGCAGGAAAACATTTTCAACGGAATCCCGTTAGCTATGCCAACGGATGTCTGTTGCAAACTGGCGTGAAACGATTTGGCGGGAAACCCAGTGCAACGGATGACCGTTACCAGTGCAACGGATGACCGTTACCAGTTCCAACGGTTGCCCGTTGGAACTTTTGAAAAAAAAAATAAAAAAATTTAAAACTAAAAAGGTTTTTAATAAAAATATTAAAATTATATTACAAAACAACAAAATTAAAACTATTTCCTATTACATATCGTTTAGGTCGGTTGCGTCGTTATTATCATCCCCATCACCACCACCACCACCTCGAGACGGAGTTGCATCCGAATCGAGCCCCGGTTCTTGTTGCGGTGTTGATCCCCTCACCTGGCCCGACAACAACTCAATGACGCTCTCCAAATGTTGTATTTTAGATGATTGTTGCGCCATTTGAGCTAGATGATCTCAAAGTTGTGATTCGAGATCTTCGATCCGCCGTTGTTGAGAAAAACTCTCTTGCACCGATGGTGGTACCGACGTGACGTCCTCGAGTATGTCCTTTTGAAGCGCTCTGAGACCGTACAGACATCCCTTATACGGTTTCACCGACTACAAATCAAATAAAAGTCACGTTAGAATTTAACAAATTATTTGATTAATAATTTAGAAACAAAATAATAACTTCTTACCTCTAAATAAATTTGGTCCTTTTGTAAAGGACTGAGGTCATCGGGGCTTGAACCGCAAGCCTGAGATTGCTGTGTGATCTTCTCCGTCACAGCTCTCACGGTTCGGGCCGCTCGAGGATCGACGAGTTCCGGTTCGTCGGCCTCTTCCCCGAAAACCGACTTCTTCTTTGCGTGAGTTTCTAATACCACTTCAAGAAGAGTCGGTTCTCCTTCCATCCGTTTAAATAATCTAAATAATTTACCGATTTTTTTTCTTTTCGTGAAAGATTTTGATCCCGAAGTATGGCGATGGGGACCATCTCCGGGAACCTTCTCACCGTAGCGATTTTGTTTGGCCTTCTCGCTCTTGGCCTTGAATGCCGCGGACTCCAAATGCTCAATCAATTTGTTGAAATTATAATATGTACCATGTACGTACCTTTCGAACGGTAATAACTCTTGACAATTAAGTAGTATAT
>CM071871.1:36166572-36200840 GCA_036759665.1 Gynandropsis gynandra | reverse complement strand
TAGGAAGCTGGATATTACTCACCAACAACCAAGAATTCACAAAGGAATTCAAAAGGAAATCAATATTGATTCAAAAGATAAATTTTCAAAAGTTTGATTGTTGTTCTTCCATGGGGTGGCCGACCATATGTAGATACAAACAAGAAGGAATTCAAAAATTACAATAAATGCTAGGTCTTCATGCAAAAGCCCTAATAAATGCATTGGTTTCTTCAAACAAGAAGATAACTTCCTTGTTGGTCGTGCACATGGGGATGCGTCCTTCTTGTGTCTTGTGTCGGTCATTAATTAGGTCGCGGGAAATAAGTGACTCGCGTCCACGTTAAAAACCCGTCGTCGGAAAACTCGGTGGGACAAAACCGACAAGGAGAAAAGAGTACACGCGGGTCACTTTACCTAATCAACGACCGTTGTGGGTTGAGCTTCGGCTTGAATGACGTTCTTTAGGCTCGTGACTTCACGTGAACTAGCATACTTCTCATGAGCGTGGAGGGACGTGAGGATCCCGATAATAGCTTCCTTGAGCTTCGCGGCCTTGGCTCGGGTCATGGGACCAGCGGGTGTGATCAAGGCATCCTCTTCTAGGGCTCGGGCTTGGGTCACGGGACCGACATATTTTGACCTAGTGGTGTCTCGGGTCGCGCTGGAGGTGTTCGCGTCTCGGGCCGCGGGAATGGCGTCTCGGGTCGCGGAATCAGCGTCTCGGGTCGTAGGAATGGCGTCCCGGGTCGCGAAGATTCCCTCTTCTTCCTTTCTACGGGTCGCGTCCTCCTCAGTGTTGTTGGTCTCGTCTTCGGCGTCCTTCGGAATCATATCAAATTTCCCTTTATCCAAATGAACATAGATTGTATATCCAAACTTTTTTCAGATGTAAATAATCTGGTTTATGCCCTGACCCTACCTGCTCTCGAACCTGGAAGTTCAAAGTTGTTGATGGCGATCTATTTACCAAATATACGACAAATGAAGCTTCTTTAGCCCGCAAATCATGAGGTAGACCTCACTCATTCAAGAAACATCTAACCTCCTCCATTACGTCTTGTTCATTCTCTCAACTACACTATTTTGTTGAGGGGTGTATGTGCATGTTCTATGTTTCATGATACCATTAATTTTGCAAAAATCCTCAAACCTTTTATTGCAGATTTCAAGGCCATTATTTGTTCTCCTTCTAAAATATATCCAAATTTTATTCAATCGGTTTTCTCTCATCCATCTAAAGTCCGACAACCTTTGCATCAGGTACATTTGATTTGGTAAAGAATGTTCAAGATATAGCTTCTCAAGCAATCTCCAAATCTCATAGACAATCTTTTCTTGGATGATCTGAGAGGCATAAATCTATAAAATGTCTCTTCTGCTCCGTTCTTTCATGACTACAATCTCTGATTCTTTGGCTTCTTTCTGTTTTAGTTTTTCGTCGGGATAAATAGTGAGTATTGAGGCCACACATGTTGATTCCTTACCATCTGAGTTGTCATGACTCTCCTTGGAGTTGGGGGTTCTTGGTAGGGGTGGCCAATCCGGGTTACCTGGATCGGACTGACTCGGATCGACCCGAAAAACCTGGATCGTTTACAAAACGGGTTACCCTAGAAACCCATATGGGTTCAGATTTTAGAACCCGTTTGGATTTGGGTCGATCCGATCCGGGTTCGGGTTAAACCCGAGAAACCCGAATTAAATTTTAGGGCTAATATTTTAGGTTATTTTCTAAGAACCACACGACTAATCTTTTAGGTTTTTAGAATTCATTTTATTTTGGTATTTGTGAAGTTAATTTTTATGAGTTATATTATCTAATTTAGATATGTATTTTTTTAAATTTTTTTGTATGTTAACTTGTTTTTTTAAAGAACCCGAAAAATCCTTACAAAACCCAAAAAAACCCGAATAACCCGAATCTAAATAACCCAAATAACCCGAATAGCTCAAATAACTCGAATAACCCGAACCCAAATAACCTGAATAACCTAAATAACCTGAATAACCCAAATAACTCGAACCCAAATAACCCAAATAACCCGAATAACCCAAATAACCCAATAACCTGAACCCAAATAACATAAATAACCAGAATATCCCGAATAACCCATGGATACCCGAATTTAATTTGGGTTATTCGGGTTCATTGCTTCAGAACCCGAATAACCCGAACCCGAATTGAAACCCGAAGAACCCAGACCGAAAAACATTCGGGTTCAATTCGGGTTCAATTTTCGTAAACCCGAGGAACCGAACCCGGATCGAAACCCGAGGAACCCGGATCGATACCCGGATTGGCCACCCCTAGTTCTTGGCTCATTTCTTGCATCTCCAAAATTGTTTTCTTAATTCCAACTTTTGGGATCATCATTTAGTGCCTCCACCAATCCCATGATCTGGAGTCCAATTTCCACTTTATCCTTCCATAAGATGAAATCATTGTTTCCATCAATCTTTCTACATCTAGTTTGTGCAACTGAAACACCATTGTTTTTTTATTCCTTTACATGTAAACGCTACCGTTTCTAGGAATTTGAATCTTCTTCGATCTTTAAACCAAAAGAAAATGGTTTTCTTCTTGTTCTTCATTGATCTCCATGAGGCAAACCAAACTCTAATACAACTTGTTGTTATGTAAACACTTAAAACAACGTGATTTCACCAAATATGAATTGATGCAAACCGGTGAAATAGGCAAAACCGATGATAACCGAAAACAATAAAATAGAGGAAAAGACAGATTATCAAGACTCAAGGTTTATGAGTACAGAACGAACATGTGTTCGTCCTACATCTCGAGAAAGAGTATAATGTTATTCACCATATTTGATAAACTAAATCTGATGCAAGTTTGAACTCACAACTCACACCCATAATTATAGAAAGTCGTTTTCCAAATTCTCAAACCTTTTCCAAATTCTCTGTTATAAGAGAGCCGGTAACAAAATTTAACCAACTGTTTGCGAAATTTCTGTTTTGCCCTTACCACGAAACTAGGTATTTTACTTCAGAGAACAAAACACCAAAATTGAATAAACATCATACCACGTTAATGATAAACAATTGAAAGATTGCCATTTTTGTCTGCCTTCTTGGGGTGTGTAGAGGTAAATTCCGAGTGAAAAACAAATCCATTTAGAATCCTATCTCATGTAAATCAACCTTTACTTCAGTGTTGATTTGATGCGGTAAAGTTCCATCCATTTAGGTTTAGCTTTTGTGTGATAACATGAGAACTGCGTTTGTCTTTGGTAAGATTCATAAAATATTGGTTTTAATAATATTAGGTGAATGAATGATTATGTATATGGGAGAAATCAGTTTAACTCTCTTGAGTTCATAGTCTCCAGATTCTTTTCCTCTTTAACGTTTTTTTTCAAGTCACATCCAAAGATAGGCGACGTTTTCAGGATTCTGCGGCCGTGTCTTCATCAAAGTGCATAAAATTCCGAAGATCGCTTCTGAGAAGTGCCTTGAGAGCGGAGAAAGAGAGAAGAATAAGAGGTTGTGTTTCACCATTCTATATGCACAGCGACTCTCACAAGCCGATCATGACATCGTCTGTGAATGGCAATGGATAAGGCAAACAAACGAGCAAGCCAAGGACCAGAACAGCGACCCCTAGAGCCACGTACTTGTCTTCAGGGTCTGTGATCTCTTCCGCGAGCGGCGCAATTGGCCCTCTCTGCAGGAAGAATATCAGAAACACCCAGTAGAACGCCACGTCGTTGAACAGCGACGACAGCCCCAGCAGCACGATAGACAGACCCGTTAGTCTAGTCGAGGCCTGAACATCACTACTCATCAAACATCACAGAGGCTTACAGGATTAATATAGATAACATCAAATCCAGATGCACAATCACCTTTCTACCCCAAATAGCAAAGGCGATTCTGCCACCGTCGAGCTCTCCTGCAGGGATGCTGTTAATGGCATTGATGAGAAGACCCGCCCACGCCCAAATCACAAGAGGGTTGAGAGATATGGGAGTTCCTTCTTTGAGTGCATCACCGAGAATGAGCTTTGCTGTAAAGGAAAAAGAAGATACACTCACATTCCAAGAAGTACGAACGCTAGATCCAAGCTAGGGCTTACCGAGACCACCGGCGAGTAACGATTCATGAAACACTGCGGAATCAACCACCACACCAATGCCATCGGTAGGGGCCAAGATGAAGCCTAGAAGAAACAGAATCAAACCCAAAGAAAAGCCAGCCAAAGGCCCTGCGGCCGCAACCTTAAGGAGATCTTCTCTCTTGGGTACGATATTTCTGATTCTTGTTATGGCACCAAAACAGCCTATCTGCAATCTAAAACATATTGATCAGATATACAACATATGCTTGAATTGGAGGTTTCTTTTCGTAACACAAACAAGTACAAGAAAAAAAAAAGACGATGCATTAACCTGCCAACTAGGAACAAAAAATGGAACACCAAGCATTATTCCTGCGTTGTTTGCAACAAAAACGTGGGCAAGTTCGTGTACTCCGAGGATGAAAGCGGTGACAAGAGCTCCGGAAAGACCATCCGTTAAGAGATTGAGGTTGTCAAAGGCTGATCTGTAATGGAATCCATGGATTGAAAACAAAGGTTTATTAAGCTCAATGCAACTGATTGATTCGAAGCATCACATTCATTGGAGAAAAAACATGGCTAGAAGTGTTCTTACAGTAAGTTTGATTGCAGAGCAGGAACATTACGGAGAAGCAAAGTAAACAAAGTCACCAGTCCAAAGGCACCAGCTGCAAACCACTCAGGAACAGCTGCAGCAGTGATATATATACAGCATTGAGATTTCAATGATTTTACACTATACCTATGTACATTCTAACAAACTATGTACATTTTAACGTCTCTGGTTAGGAAAAATCGGAATGTCCAATTAAAAAAATGGAGATAATAAAATACCTGTTGTCTCTGGTTGCAAGGTTATTTTTGGAACAACAACTGCCACAGGTTTTTCGTCATCAGGATTGACTAGAAGGAAAAGCTTGTACTGCTCACCAAATTTATTCTGGATTTCAATGAACAATGTTAATTTGTTTTTTTTTTTTTTGCAATTACAGCTTTTTAAGGATCTGAAGAGGGAAGACACCATATGAGCATGTCTACCTCCATCCTGGTCTTTATCTTCTCGTAACTTTTGGCTGCTTGACCTCGTAAATTTCCTTTGAACATTACTCCTCCCTAATAGGATTGTCCCAATGAGGTAAAAACGTTGTATAGTAATAACAAAAGAACAATAGAGTCTTATAAAGGGGTAAGGCTTTTCAGAATCTCACCTCATATGGTTCTTGGCTAGTCACAAAAAACGTGTCAAACCCAAATACTTGGTCCTTGAGGACATCAATGGTTTGCTTGGGGATCCTCATGGATTCATCAAACTGTTGTGGCTGTTCATAAGAACTTTATCAAAGATACAAACATCAAGACAGAAAGTACCCATGTTCATTATTATACTGCTGGTGATGCTTACATTTACACCAGGCAAGGGAGAACCACTGCTAACTTCTAAGTTATTACCATCCTGTTTCAAACACAAACAAGTACAATACATTCAGAAACAAAACCAAGGACCACTTCTTAAGATCTTAAGAATATCCTCGTAACTAAATAAGCTTGCAAGACTTCGGATGAATGTAACTAAATAAACGGAACTTTTGGAATTAGAATCTTGTTTTAACACCAAAAGGCTCTCTTATGGAGAATTTCTAGCAAAGTGAAGTTGTATGTCAAGGCAAACATACCAGTAAAATGCCATTCAGTTTCAAGGTTCGAGTGCATGTTTTACCTTTAAAGTGACTTACCTAGAATGCAGTAAAATAACCCCAAGAAACAATTTCTTCCCCCTAAACCGAAAAACATGCTTTTCGATTTCCCTTTGACTTATTATTTAAAGTAAACAGTACCTGAAAACTGACTTGAGCATTGTTTTCCACTCTGCTGCCTGAGGTTTCATCCAAAACTGTAGGCTGTGAATTCATGTCAGCAGTATTTTGTGGAGGAGTGTCATCTGCTGAATCTTCTTTGGCTTCAGCTTTTTCCTGAAAGCATTAAGATGTAAACTCAAGACATACCCTAATCGTCTAATACTAAATTCTGTCTTCAAAACACTAGAAAAAACCCCCACGACATGGAATACTACAAATGCCCTGAAGGAGAAGCTGCGTTATCAATAACACAAATGACATACCTTATCGTTATTGCCATCAGGTTCTGTCTGTGTGTCCGTTGCTCTACATAACACTTCTCTGCTTCTGTAAACTCTTAAAAGGACCAACATAATCGGATTTAATAAATCGAAAAGCCCAAATTTACCAATCTATGATCGAAGAGAATGAGACAGAGAAGATACCTGTGAGTCCTTAACAGCTTCAGATGATTTCTGCGAGAATGTCTTGTCTGAACGAAATCGAGATAAGAAATAGCTAGGAAAGGCTTAAACTTAATACTGCAACATGAACCGCATTGCGACAAGACACCGAAATTGCCGCGTAAACTAGCCGCAAGATTCATGTCTGAAAGAGAAGATATTTAAAGTTGAAACCTTTAGTATCTTCGATCAAAACCCAGATTTCATGAAGGATTTAAGCATACAAAACTTTGAATATTGCTCCTCGATATTTTTAACTTATTCAAGATTTTTCTGGGTGATGAGTCTTGGTGGTTCTTATCGTTGGACCAATAAAATCTAACGAGGGAGGAGGAATTATCCGTTGGATGACACTGGAGCTCTTTTCCCAAAGCGTATAAAGGAAGAAAAAGAACGCTCTCCAGTTTTTCCAATATACCCGACATGCAGTTCCCTTCTTCATAATCAAAACATCACGCATTTTATTGGGCCGAAATGTGTTGGGCCAACGTCAGGAAAGCCCAAAATCATCATAACGATTGAAAGCCGTTAGATTAAATGCGGAGCAAGAAGATACTGACCGTCAGATCAATGTGGGGACAAAACCTAATTTTTTTATTCCCCTGTAATGTCCCTTCTTCATATATAAACAAACTCATGCAAAGCCACGTTCTGTTCTTCTCACCGTCGCTTCTCTTGACATTGGAGTGAGAACACCTAGGCGAGCAAACAATGGTGAAACCTACAAAGGCGGAGAAGAAGATCGCGTACGACGCGAAACTTTGCCGTTATATCGATGAGTACACGCAGGTCCTGGTTGTGGCGGCCGACAATGTGGGTTCAAACCAACTTCAGAGTATCAGGAGGGGTCTTCGTGGTGACTCAGTCGTTCTCATGGGTAAGAACACGATGATGAAGCGGTCTATTAGGATTCACTCCGAAAACACCGGAAACACGGGGATTCTGAATCTGATCCCTCTTCTTCAGGTTGATTTTCGATTTTATCCGTGTTTTTGAATTGTAGAGTTTACGTTGTTTTTGTGTTAATTTTGAAATTTAGTGTTTACGTTAATTGTTTCGTTTTTTACAGGGTAATGTGGGTTTGATCTTTACGAAAGGTGATCTGAAGGAAGTGAGCGAAGAGGTCGCCAAGTATAAGGTTTGTTGTTGATGTTGCTTAAGCCTCGACGTAAATCCAAGTTTTTTTATTGAGGTTGGTTGGACATTGTTGAGATTATGGCTTTTATCTGTGCCCTAATCTGCTTGTTTGATCTATGTTACACTATTATGTCTTTTTCTTTTTTGCTTCTATATTTTGTACTATATATAGTATGACTTATTTGTTTGTGTAGATAATCTAATTATTACACCATGCAATGTAAGATGAGAACTTACCTGTTTGATGCTATGAAAATGAATTTATCTTGTATATCTTGAATATTTTCATAACTTTGTATTTCTGATGAATTTTACGTAGCATATTGTAAACGTTGCTATCTTTTCTTGTCATGATTGCATTAGATCGTGTCTCATATAAATTTACTTTTTGTGTTTAGGTTGGTGCTCCAGCTCGTGTTGGGTTGGTTGCCCCCATTGACGTCGTTGTCCCTCCTGGCAACACCGGTCTCGACCCGTCCCAAACATCTTTCTTCCAGGTCCGCTTTTGCCCATTTTGGACTGCTGTTTCGTATGTTCTTCTATTCAAAACCATGATTTTGCAGAGTAAGATGTTCATAAAATGTGTATGCTTCTTGAAATGGATCAGGTGCTTAACATTCCCACTAAGATTAACAAGGGTACAGTTGAAATTATCACCCCTGTGGAACTCATCAAGAAGGGTGACAAGGTCGGTTCATCCGAGGCTGCCCTTCTGTCCAAGCTCGGTATCAGGCCATTCTCATACGGTCTGATTGTCCAGTCCGTTTATGACAACGGCTCAGTCTTCAGCCCCGAGGTGCTCGACCTCACAGATGATGACCTCATCGTGAAGTTTGCCTCTGGAATCTCCATGGTCGCGTCCCTATCCTTGGCCATTTCGTACCCAACTATTGCTGCTGCGCCGCACATGTTCATCAATGCCTACAAGAACGCCTTGGCCATCGCTGTTTCCACTGAATATTCCTTCCCTCAGGCAGAGAAGGTTAAAGAATACTTGAAGGTTAGTCTGTTAACACTCAACCAAGCTATTAGATCAACGTTTTTCTTCAAGAAAATGTGCTAACACCAATGTTTCCTCATTGAGAACAGGACCCGAGCAAGTTTGCAGTGGCAGTGGCCGCGGTGTCTGCGGGTGGTGGTGCTGCTGCGGCTGCAGCTCCCAAGGAAGAGAAGAAGGAAGAACCCGAAGAAGAGTCAGACGAAGACATGAACTTCAGTTTGTTTGATGAGTAGAAAATAGATCAGGTAATCTTGTTCTGTTACGGCAGAACGTTTCGTAGTCTAGTGGTCGTAATTTTGGATTTTTGAGTTAGCTTCGCTTTCTTGTTTTGGAGTTTTTTTTATCAACCTCGATGGATAATATTGAGCTTTTAATATATATAGCTCATTATGATAAGTGTGTGGTCCCTCGTTGGTACGAATTCTCTCTTTTAAATTCTTGAATTTATAAATTCATTCAATTAGATGTGTACCGATATTGGATACCGAATCTGAACCGAATATGATTTGGCTGCATTTGGGTTCATTGCTTATAAACCAGAAAATATGCACTGTGATCAATTTGAACCAAACGGCAAATTCCAGATCATTACTATGTATCTGTGTTGGTATTAGAAAGCGAGTCAAATGTGAGTTGGCTACATATGGGTTCATTGCTTATAAACCGAACAATATATGTGCTAAACCAAAAATACTCAATAAATGGGTTGAAACATTTGTCTAGAGGTTTGATGGTGATAAACTGCTCCATTTTCCGTTAGTTTAGACTATTAGTGTAAGAATTAGAAAGTATACGAAAATTTGTGGAAGCGTAACTTGATCCATCGAGGATATCGAAGAACTTTGGATTACATCTTTCAACAAACAATTATTCGACAATTGAGAGACTTTTTGTTTCTTTTCTTATGCAATAAAAATATTTTTATCGTTTGTCTGTATGTTCATTGGGGACCACAACCCATGTATTTATAGAAATATAACTTTAGTTATTTGTAATTTAGTCTCTCAACAAATTAGAAATTACGAATTGGTTTCTACACTTTTAATTCATAACAATTATACTCTTTAGTCATAAATTACTGTATAAGATTACTTTAATTTTGGCTAATAATATAATGGCATCATACAGTTAAATTATACATATATGGCCCCAGAATTTCTTACAATTATCCGAAAAAATATATGTATTGTATGAGCTCAAATGTTACCATCATAACCTTAGAGTATAAACAATTTAGTCCATTAACCACAACGAATATAGAATCATTGTGGCTTTCACTACACTTTTCGTAATTAAACCTTCCATGGTCACTAAATCGGATATGACTAAATGACATAAATCTTGTTATGAACGTGTAGTATGAAAATCATATGAATGTGATCTACACATGTCGATTTTCAACTTGTCCTACTTAAGCGAGATCACTAAATAACTTTATTGTACATAGTGCAATAAATTCAAGATTACTTTATTTCTGATGAGAAAATGTATATATATTTCAATATAGGACATATAACACAAATACAAAATAGATATCAAACTCCCACTAAACGATAGAATCCTCCAATCTTGAAACACCCTTTCGAGCAATATGCTCATGAAAGACTTTGGGTGGAATATCCTTAGTAAGATGATCTTCTATCATGGAATTCGTCCCAATGTGCTCTATGAAAATTTGTCCACTCTGAACCCTTTCTTTTACAACTAGAAACTTAATATCAATATGTTTCGTTTTTGTTGAGCTCATGTTGTTGTTAGAGTACAAGACAACCGATTTATTGTCATAATGTCTTTAATGGCTGATCTATACCATTTACAATTCGCAGTCCTGTGACAAAGTTTCTCAGCCAAATTCCTTGATTTGATGCCTCAAAACAAGCTATGAATTATGCGGCCAAGAAATAGCTCCATCAGCCAATAAATAGATGTAGCTTGAAGTATATCTCATACTTTCTTGACATCCAGCAAAATCAGAGTCAGAATACCCAATGATGTCCAAATGATCTGATCTATGATAAGTGAGCATGTAATCTTTTGTTCTGTTCAAATACCACATGACTCTTTTGGCTGCTTTCCAATGTTGCATGCCTGGATTGCTTAGGTATCTACTTAACACACCAACAAGGTACACAATATCCGAAAGTGTACACACTTGAGCATACATTAGGCTCCCATCTGCTGATGCATAAGGAACCTTCTGCATCTCCTGAATTTCAAGATTATTTTTAGGACATTGATTGATACTAAATTTATCCCCTTCAGCGACCGGAGTGTTTCCTAGTTTCCTATCTTACATGCCAAATCTTTTGAGTATTTTACTGATATAGCTCCTTTGTGATAAACCGAGAATACCATGGTTACGATCCCGATGGATTTAAATTCCTAAGACAAAGGAGGCGTCACCAAGATCTTTCATTTGGAAATTTTGTGAAAGAAATCTCTTAGTTCGTGTAATATGCATATATCATTAGTGGCAAGTAATATGTCATCTACATACAAAACTAGTAAAATGAATTTGCTCCCACTGAACATGTGATACACACAATCATCAACAAGATCCACTTCAAAGCCAAATGAGATAATCACTTGATGAAATTTGTGGTACCACTGACGAGATGCTTGTTTGACCCCATATATGGATTTTGTCAATCTACAAACCATTTTGTTCAGATCTCCTGATACGAAGTTTTCTGGTTGTTTCATGTAAATCATTTCTTTAATGTTTCCATTGAGACATGCTGTTTTGAAATCCATTTGATGAAGCTCTAAATCGTAATGTGCAACAAGAGCCATGATTGTTCTAAAAGAGTCTTTCGATGAAACTAGAGAAAAATTCTCTTTATAGTCAATCCCTCCTTTTGAGTATAACCTTTAGCTACAAGACGAGCTTTATACTTATCCTCATTACCTTTAGAATCCCGTTTGGTTTTAAATATCCATTTGCAACCAATGGGTTTCTTACCTTCTGGTAAAAGGACTAATTCCCAAAATTTATTTCTTGCATAGATTTATACTCTTCATTCTTTGTCTCAATCCACTTTTTCGAGTTAGAACTACTAATAGTTTGATGGACATTGATTGGATCATCATCCACCATACTATTATTTTCCTCATATTCTTGAAGAAACACTATATAGTCATCCGAAATAGCGTTCCTTCTCTCTCTAGTAGATCGCCTTAAAGGCAATTGATCTTGTTGCTCAGGTTCGTGAGCTTGTTGACTTTGATCTTCTTGAAAAATGTCAGATTGAAGATCCAAACTTGTTTCATTTGAAACCGCTATACGGATAGGTTTAGAATTGAAACCAATTCTTCCTCAAAGACAATGTTCCTAACTTTAGTTCTCCCACCAAACTCAATATCCTCAAAGAACGTAGCAGTTTCTATCTCAAAAATTGACCTTAATTTAGGGTCATAAAATCTGTAACCTCTCGATCGCTCAGAGTAACCAATAAAGTAACTGCTAACTGTTTGGGGTTCCAGTTTCTTTTCATGTGGCTTGTAATGCCTTGCCTCAGCTGGACATTCCCATACATGAAAATGTTTCAAAACTTGGTTTTCTACCATTCCAAAGCTCATAAGGTGTTTTCGCAGTTGTCTTTGTTGGAACTCGATTAAGAATGTAAGCTGCAGTCTTTACTGTCTCGCCCAAAAGTGTTTTTGGTAAGGCTGAATGACTAATCATACTCCTTACCATATCCTTAAGTGTTTGATTTTGTCATTCAGCTACACCATTCATTCTAGGTGACCCCGACATGGTGTACTGTGGGAAAATTCCACACTTTTCTAGGAACTTAGCAAAAGGTCCTGGGTGTTGTTCACCCGAACCATCATATCAGTATTCACCACCACGATCAGATCTGACTGATTTAATTCTTTTGTTGAGTTAATTCTCAACTTCAGCTTTAAAAGCTTTGAACACATCCAACGAGTGAGACTTTTCATGAATGAGATATAAGTATGCATATCGAGAGTAATCGTCTATGAAGGATATAAAATATTCATGACCATTCCATGATGGAGTTGGAAACGGCCCACAAATATCTGTATGTATCAATTCTAGGACTTCTATAGCTCTATATGCACCAATTCCTTTTTTTCTTGGTCTGTTTACCTTTAATGCATTCAACACAAACATCATAATATGTGAGGTCAATGTAATCTAGGATTCCATCCGACACTATTCGTTCTACTCTATTTCTTGAGATGTGACCAAGACGTTTGTACCATAGCAACCCTGAAGTGGCGTCATTAAGTTTACGCTTTATACCATGTGATTCGAAATTCAAACTTGTATGGTATGTTTCAACAGTGTCAAGCATATAAAGATTATCATAACCTGAAAGCAAACCGGTTCCAACAATATTTGAATTTAGTGACAAAGTAAATTGATTGTTTCGTTTCCAAATGAAGAAGAATAACCAAATTTGTCCAAATAAGAAACCAGAATCAAATTTCGTCTAAAAGACGATACAACAAAAGTGTCCTTTTAAATCCAAATAGTATCCAGTACGCATTAATAATCTAAAATGTGCAATTGCCTCCACTCCCATTGATTTACCATTTCCCACATAAATGCATCTTTCAGCATCACTTGGCTTTCAGAAGCTCAAGCAACCCTGCATAGAAACACTGATGTTAGTAGTAGCACCAGAATCTAACAACCAAGTGTTTCTTGACACTGAAGCTAAATTAACTTCAGAACAGACCAAAATAAGGAACATACCTTTTTTCACACGCCAAGCGTGATGAGCGGTACAATCCTTCTTGACATGTCCAGATTTCTTGCAGAAGAAACAATTGTTTTCAACCGTTTTCTGCTTCTTATTCTCTGGACCCTTTGCAGCTTTATTCTTAGAACTTTCAATGTTCTTTCTTTTGCCCTTTCCTTTAGAGATATGAAGCATATGAACATTTTCTATCTTTTGTTGTTTCATCCTCTCTTCCTCTTGTACACAATAAGAGATGAGCTCCTTAAGAGATCATGACTCCTTTTGACAGTTATAATTTATTTTAAATTGGTTAAACTGTAGAGGGAGAGAGTTCAAGACAAAATGCACAAGAACATCTTCTCAGAAGATGATCTTAAGAGTCTTGAGCTTTGAAACAATATTGGCCATCTCCAAAATGTATTCCCTTATGCTTCCTTTACCATGATACCTCATGGTGCTAAAGCGGTACAATAACATACTTATTTCAGCCTTATCGCTTTGTACAAAATGCTTTTCAAGCTCACTAAGGAAATCTTTGAGATTGACCTCTTCACTGCCTCTAAAGGTTTCTGGAATGGTGCTCATAATGATCTGAAGACCAACGCGATTTGGGCGTTCCCATTTTTTATAAATTTTCTTATCTTTAGAAGAACTTGAATCTGAATGGGAAATTGGTGGCTCAATCCTTAATGCAAGGTCCAAATCCATGCACCCCAGAACTATATTGACCTTATCTTTCCATTCCTTAAAATTGGAATCATTAAGGACTGTAATCATACCAATATTGGTAGATATCGTAACAAGATTAACTCAAAGAGAATATATGATAACATGATCAATGAAATCAATCAACTATTATAATAAAAAATTGTACAAATATAAATCAAGATACGAAGTGTAACATCAATATCAAGTCTTTGGACAGTAATATCAACAACTAATGGTATTCTTGATGTGATGATCAAACAATGATAATTAGACATGAATAATAAACCTATCTTTGGATCGATTTATTATTACATGACAAACCATATTATTATCATATAGTTACCATCACAAATATGTATGAAATTCGGCCAAATATGAATCTACCTTTGGGTCGATTAATATTCGCATGAATATTCACATATATAACATTCAATACTTTTCATATGAAATATTTACAATAGAGAACATTTTGGTGTCATATTGCTTCAATTAAATATTTTAAATATTGAATCTGTACAACATTGAAATTATGAGGCAAATGTCGATTGAAACTAAAATACCGCGGGAAATACGATAACGCAATATATATATATATATATATATATGTTATAATAATAGGAGCATACATTGTTATTACTAAAAATTGCGCTTGGCCTAATGGCTATGCGCTCTTAATACCTTATCATGTAAGGAGTTCAAATCTAAAGAGAGGCATTTACCCTCTCGCCGTTTCAATAATTAATTATTATTATTATTATTTTAAATAATAAAACTGAAGTATATACGTACACACGTATGTATCTCCTTCTCCTCATTTAAAAAATTTAAAACAGTAAATAAAAAAAACTGAAACTCAAGAGTCACAAAACGGTAAAATTTAAAACAATCACCCACGAGACGTCATTTTACATGAAACCCACGAAACGTCATTTTACATGAAACGTCATTTTACATGAACGTCATCTTAGACGAAACATCATGACCTTTTCTGGATTTCGTCGTAACTTTCAATTTTTTTTTCTCGGTATGTTTTCGACGGAAAAAGAAAAAACACACGAAACCAAATACGGTGTTGGTCCGTCAAAATGTATCTCAGTATGACGAAGGTATTTGGATCTCGTCTAAATAAAAATTGGGTTTCTGGGTATGAAATTCGGTTTTGCTTTTGGAGAGGGAGATATAGACACAATATATATCTATATATGTGTAAAAGGAACCGTGTGATATATATAAACCCGTGTCTCATTTTGGTTGAAAACTGCGCTTGGCTTAGTGGCCAGCGCCCCAACATGACCTTCAAGAAACGTGTTCGAGTGTCTGCAGGGCCATTTGGTGTTTTTTTAATTTCAAGAACTACATGTGTCGATTTAGTTTTTTTTAAATACATGTTCGACATTTTGATAGGTTGAAACATTTATGAAAATAAGATTATAAAAAACAAATTGCATAATCCTTATAAAAAACAAATAAAAAAAATTTGATCAATAATTATTTTATTTGTTATACATAAGATTTTATGTTCATAAAAAATAATACATTCAACCAAAAAAAAAGAGAAAAAAATCATGATTTCTTTCTAATTCTACATGTTCTGATACCAATTGTAAGAGTTAGAAAGTATACGCAAATTTTCGGAAGCGTACCTTGATCCATCGAGGATACTGAAGAACTTCGAATTGGATCTTCCAACGAACAATTATTCGACAATGGATAAACTTTTTGTTTCTTTTCTTATGAAACACAAATATTTTTATCTTTTGTCTATATGTTCATTGGGGACCACAACTCATGTATTTATAGAAATACAACTTTAATTTATTTCTAATTTATCCCCTCAACAAATTAGAAATTACGAATTGGTTTTTACACTTTTACTTCATAATAATTATACTCTTTTACCATAAATTACTATACAAGATCACTTTAGTTTTGGCTAATAATATAATGGCACCAATACATTTAAATTATATATATATGGTCCCAAAATTCCTTACAATTAGCACACCGGACCCATACTTTCACACCAAGGACTCTGCACACCAAAAGGAAAAGGACTCACAAAGGTTTCTCAAGAAATCAATGTAATAGTGCACATGAAAAGAAAGAAAACAGAGAGACTCTATCAAAATAAAGTTGCTAACCTCAAACCAGCCCTTATCCACGACAATGTCTTTCATTGCTCTAATGTCACTAACCACGCAATACACAAAAGCAGGAAAACGTTGCAAAAAAATCTAAACGTAACAAAAGCAATGCTGAAGATAATTCCAAACGATAATTCTAAATGTGATTGATACTAACAAATTCGAGCTGTTTCAAAATCAGAAAATATTTTCTGACTATTCTTTATTCATTCTTTTCTGAATGTTATTGTTGCCAGCAACGTCTTTATAACAAACATGAGAAAATACACTTATTTAGACTTTCAAATCTCCTTTAACCATAAGATATTATGTTATCAAAGCCCTCGATGTATCGAGGGAATTTTTCACCAAAACCCACGGAGGAGATAAATCATTGTTCACTTCAACATTTCAAATTTCATCCTTTTGAAACTCACCAACACAAACTATCTCTACTGAAAAATAGAAATAGAATCTTTACTTGAATCTTAAGAAATGCTCGAAATTCGAAAATGGAGAAGTCACTCAACCTCCTCACATTGTCACCACAACAAATGCAGACGTGGTCACCCAAAAGACCTACCTTTTATACATTTCATTGCACAAAACAGATAATGTCATCAATTATATGGTTGTGTGGTACGCTTTCAGAAGAGGTGTTTCATCTTCTAGCATCTGTACAGAACATCTCTCTTGATGGAAAAACCGTTCCAAAAAACATATACGAATTCAAAGTCCATCTGTGACCACCTCACATCCACTGGAAAACCTGTGTTGGAATCAATTAAAATTTTCAAATTTCGGTTAGATCTCTACAAAGAGTATGAGGCATTCTCTACAGTTATTCATTCATCAATGCACAAGCATCCTTTCGTAACTAGCAAAACTCACGATAGCTCTGAGGTCTTTCAATATTAAGCCTTCTCGGCATAAACTGGTAACAACAATAAGCCATACACTCCTCAGGGACGAGGTAACTTTCATAACTCTTGAGGCTCTGTAAGATATAACAATCAAAGGGGATAACTTCTCCCCCAAAGATCATGGTTTCCCCTAACAAATATATTCTAACACCTCCCCTCATAAACCTCAAAATGCAAAATTTGTGGCAAACCTGGTAACACTGAAGGGTTGGCATCGCTTTGATAACTTATTCCAATCTCAAGATATTACACAAGCTCTAACTTTCCTTCAAGTTTCAGGTTGTGAAGGAACATATTGGTATCCTAATTCAAGAGCCAATTCACTCATGATAAACTCTCTAAACCATGTTCACAATAGTCAATCCTACAATGGTTATAAGCGACTCTCTTCTACCCATCACACATGTTGTCTCATCTAGTATTGTGTCATCCACAAGTACTATGCTTCTACAAAATGTCTTTATTGTTCCATCTTTACACATATCACTACTTTTAGTTTCTCAACTTACTATAGATTTATGTTGCTATGTTACTTTTTATTCATTTGGTGTCGAAATAAAGGATCAACACTTCCAAAAGACATTAGCAAAATGTCACAAAACAAATGGTGTTTGTGTTCTAGAGTCATTAGCTCCTGAAACTTTATTTTCCAATGAAGAGGATTACCTATCATTCAACTTGGCTTAACAGATTTGGTCATTCAAGCGATGAAGTGTTCCATTTCCTACAATTTTAGTGAGAAAATAACAATCAACAAAAAACTTTTTATAATTTGTGAATCTTGTCAACTATTAAAAACATCAATCAATAATTTTTCTTTTACTACTTCAGAACCATTTGAGTTGCTACATTGGGATTTGTGGAGTCTTTCCCCTGTTTTTTTGTTCGAACTTTTCAATATTATGTTATCTTTATAGACAACCATTCGCTTTTTTGTTGGTTCTTTCTATTAAATGCAAATTCTATTAAAATGCAAATCTAAGTTCCTGAGGTCTTTATAAGTTCACAAAAATCTTGAATTACATTTGAACAGAAAGATTAAGATCTTCCACTGTGATGGAGGACGAGAGTTCTCCAGAAAAAAAATCATATACCACTTGTCTCAATGTGGAATAAAGCTCAGAATGTCTTGCCTATTTACGCCAAAGCATAATGGAATTGCAGAAAATTTTCACCGCCACCTTGTTGAACTCGGCCTAGCCATGCTCCACCAGTGCCATGCTCTACACTCTCAGATACCTTTAATTTATTGGGTAAAAGCATTCTTCACGTCTAACTTCCTTATGTAGTTATAGTAATAAAGGTTACAAATACCTTTGCCCGTCAATGGGTAGCGTTTACATATCCAAACATGTAGCTTTTAATGTAAATCATTTCCTTTTTGCGTATGAGTATTATTCACTTGTTCCCACTTATACCTCTCCCCTCTTAAGAGCTTGGCGGTAAGGACTTCAGGTAAGGTTCGCATCTTCTTCAAATGCACAAGTTCATGTAAATACTTATCAACTTCCTTCACCTGTGATACGTGTGATTTGAACATGTTTTACCAGCTCTAGAACATCTTTTGGATAGATCATAAAAATCCAAAATTCATTAGAATTATCACAAAACTCAAGTTCAAGTTCACTTCACATACCCTCAAGTCCAAGTTCACCTAACATATCCTAAGTCCAAGTTCTCATGACATTCCCTCCCCTCATTCTCTAGCACCTGGTATGCATACAATGAGAACAATGGCTCAATTCAGTATCACTAAATCTCATCCTAAATATGTACTTTACACTGCACACTAAAATTCCTTTTACACTTCGAAATATTACTGTTGCACTAAAACACCCTAGCTACTTAGTTTCCATGAAAAATGAGATAAAAGCCATAGAACTAAACAATTCTTGGGATTTAATTCTCTTTGCACATGGTATGAATATATTAGGTTGTACATGGATATTTAAAAATAACTTTAAACCATATGGAAGCTTTGCCATACTGAAATCCAGATTCGTAGCCAAAGGCTACTATGAAGAAGAGGGTATAGACTTCATCGATACTTATAGCCCCATAGTAAAAACTTCCAGCATTTCAGTGTTGTCCTTAGTCTTACTTGTCCATTTAGTACTTGTACATAAGTGATGCCTTCCTTCATGGAGAATTACAAGAGGTAGTCTTCATGGCTCAACTTCTTGGATTCATAAATTCTGCATTTCTCTCACATCTTTATCGTCTAAAGAAAGCTCTTTATGATCTTAAACAGACCCCTAGGGCTTGGTTTAATAAATTCACTTCATAATTCATTGAGGTTGGAATTCAATGTAGCTCAATTGACCCCTTTCTTTTTGTCTACAAACATGGTAACATCACTCTCATTCTTCTTCTTTATATTGATGAGATGATTTTTATAGGAAACTCATAGTAACTCATTTTCATTTCACTTTTTTACCACTCAATTCTCGTTTTCATATGAAATATTTGGGTAAAAATCATTATTTTTAGGCATTAGGTTCATCATCATCCATTAGGACTATTTTTACATCAACACCAATATGCTTTAGACTTACTTGCTAGAAATGACATGTTGATGTGCAAATACTAACTCCGTTGCCTTTAGAACAACATATATTACTTTTGGACATAGTCGACTATCCCAGTCCAACACACTTTCACAACATTATATGTGCACTTCATTATTTAACTCTAACACGACTATATATATCATTTGCTATCAATGTTATTTTCCAAAATATAAATAAATTTGCAATGGTAGACTATAAATTAATTAAACATATACTTCATTATCTAAATGGTACATTACATCTTGGTTTACATATACATTCACATACTTCACTAACTATGCATTCGTTCACTAACAACGACTGGGCAGGATGTACTGAGACTCGTCGTTCAATATCAGGATTCTTTGTTTTCCTCGACATCAATTTCATTTTGTGGTCGGAAAAAACCCACTTTCTATCGGTCCTCAACTGAGGCTGAATATCACTCAATGACCTATTTAGTTGTTGAGATAACATGGTTATCCTTCCTTCTTCAAGACCTTGGCATTCCCAAACGAAATCGGCTTTACTACACTGCAACAATCTTTCCATGGTTTACTTATCAACCAACCCTACTTTACATAAGAGATCTAAACACATCGAATTAGATTATCAACTTATTAGAGATAAATTTGCTTTGAGTTCCATAATAACTAAACATATTGCCTCTAAATTTCAGGTTGACAACATTTTCATAAAACCCGTATCCAAACACCAATTCTGCAACCTTAGGAACAAACTTGGTCTTGGCATTGACTCCGACACAAGCCTAAGAGGAGCTATTAGCACACAAGACTCAAACTCTCACACCAAGAAGTCTGCGCATCAAAAGTAAGGCAACTCGACAATCATTTCTCAAGAAATGAATGAAACAATGCATGAGAAAAGAAAACAAAGGGACTATGTAACAAAAAAGTCGTCAACCTCAAACCAACCCTTATCCACGACCTTGCCTCTCACTGCTCCAACGTCAGTAACCACACAAGACATAAAAACATAGATATGTTGCACAACAATCCAAAGACAACAAAAAAAATGCTGAAGACAATTCCAAATGTGACAATTGCTAACAAATTCGAGTTGTTACAAAATTAGAAAATATTCTCTGAAAATTTTGGTTGATTCCTTTATGAGCTTAGTGTAACACCCCCATCCCGATATGATCTCGGGTTTAGGAGTATTCACTATCACCCCCAAAAGGTGGCCATACATATCTCTGTTCAATCACATTTATAAAACAAAATAAATGTTTTATTCTAAAATAAAAGTGGTCCGGGCCATATAGCAAATGATATACTTAAATATTATAGACACGATAAATAAATAAAATGAATACAAAATACAAAATAAAACTCATCGAGACCCCTTGTACGCCTCTCCCATCAGTCCGCTGTGAGTTCTCATGTTGTTGCTCAATCTCATTGCTCTTTTTCTTCGCTATATCCTATCCATCCACAAAAGCTCACAAATAGGGTGAGTACGAAATACGCACCAGTGAGATCAATACGTGTACATACACTAACCACGTATTCTATCATTCTAAACTAAATAACATAAAATAACGATCTAAACAAAGTCTAAAGTAAAGACATACATACAACTCTATCCAACCCGAATGAGTATCCAAAGTGTAAGACTAGTACCACACCGGATCATAACACATAGTGTCCACACGATTCTAGCTCGGGCATACGCTCGCAAATTCCAAAGGACCCCAGCACACTGAAGACTTCACTAGGTCACAACGTACCCTAGTCATCAATAAAATACAACACTCCGTCGCTTGAAAGGTTATCACAACCCCAACATGGTATGACACTGGTAGATCAACTGATTTGACTAACTCAACGCTCCGTCGCTCGAAAGGTTACCACAACCCAACACAGTATAACACCAGCCTAGATTCAAGTGTCATAATAATAACATCATCGACCCGATACTCCTCACATGATAACTCTCACTGACACGCTCACACATGCCTTCTTCTGAAGGTTTGAGTGTGAAATCACTCGATCGAGCATACGAACAAAATGTTCACTCGGCTTTAACACCAAACCAAAATATCGATCTTCGCTGACCCCAACATTTGGTCGCACGTCAATTCTCTAGATCATCTCTAGTCACTTATACAACTCATATACTTTTCATCAATTTTTATACGAAAAATCTAAGGTTTCAACCAATTTCACTTGTAACGTCTCATTTTTTCCATTATGATCCTATAAATCTTATTATGATCATGTCTCGTTCTAAAACTAGAATCTCTTACATAAATAAAAAAATCTGAAATTAGGATGCAGAAAATCATTACCTTAGCTTCTCCGATGACTTGACGATTCTTGATAATATCGCTAACAACAACACCAATCAATTTTTGACTATTATAGATATATTCAATTAATCAAATTCTATAATATAAATCCCCGGATTAAGGAAACTATCACAAAATATTTTTAGAACTTTACCTTTATCCCGATAAGATTTCACCCACAAAGAACACGATGAAAAATTGGATATGCTTCTCCAATTTCTCTATTCTTTTCTTTTCTTCTTTCTTTTTCTTTTTTTTTCTTCTTTTCTTCTCCCGGTCGATGTACGACTGACTGCTTCTTTTCTCCTTTTCCTTTTAATTAACCTAATTACTAATTGTATGCACATATATATATATATATATATAATAATAATACTTACCTTGGGCCTCATTGGGCCTCACAATTCTCCCCCACTACAATGGAATTCGTCCTCAAATTTAATGTCTCCAATTATTACGGCAACATTTGTATTCAAGGAATAGAAGAACCATACAACTCGGGATACGCCATGTCTCATATTCTTCTCTATTTCCCATGTTGTTCCTTCCACGCCACGATGTTCCCACACCACCTTTATCATCGGAATTTTCTTATGCCTCAACTGTTTCACTTGGTGGTCCACAATGCGTAGTGGACACTCTTTATACATTAAATCTTTTCTCAATGTTTTTGGTGGATCTACAAGCATTTTCTCTTGGACTGATAAATGCTTACGCAACAAAGATACATGAAACACATCATGTATTCCCTTTAAAGATGAGAGAAGCTCCAATCGATCATCCACCACTCTAATTTTCTCAATCACTTTAAATGGCCCCGTGAACCGTGGTGATAACTTGTTCACTCAGCTCCCACCTTATCTCCATCGCCTCGCTTGAATCCGTAAATATACCATATCTCTGATGTTAAACTCAACGTCCTTTCTTTTGAGATTAGCATAACACTTCTGACGATCTTAAGCCGACTTCATTTTCATCTTAATAATTCTTATCTTTTCTATGGTATCCTCGACAATCTCTGCTCCATAGATCTCTCCGCCACTTTAGTCCAGCACAAGGATGTACGACATGGTCGTCCTTATAATGCTTCATATGGCGGCATCCCAATGCTAGCATGATAGCTATTATTGTATGCAAACTTGATAAGCAGTAAATGATTCTCCCAACAACCAGGTCCCTCTAACGCACATGCTCGTAATAAGTACTCAAGAGTCCTTACAGTTCTCTTAGATTGGCCATCTGTCGGTGGATGATATGCAATGCTTATGCGCAATTTGGTTCCTAAAAATATTTTTGAAATGCCTACCAAAGACGTTAGGTGAATCTCACATCTCGATCTGACACAATGCTTGATGGAACCCCATGCAACTTCACAATTTGCGCAATATACATCCTTACTAGCTGATTCACATCAAAAGTATTCATTATCGGAATGAAATGAGCCAATTTAGTTAGCCAATCCACGACCAACCAAATGGCATCCTTGCCACTTTGCGTCCTTGGAAGACCCATCACGAAATCTATGGTAATATAGTCCTACTTCCATTCGGGAATTGGTAGACTTTGCAATTTCCCGCTTGGTACTTGTGGCCCCGCTTTGATTAATTGATACGTTGGATATTTTGCTACCCATTGAGCGATGTCCTTCTTCATCCCTTACCATTGATAAAATTGGCGAACATCCCGGTACATTTTTGTCGATCCCGATTGAATAAAAAACTTGGATTGGTGAGTTTGGCTTAGAATCTCTTCTCTGATCCCTAGATCGTTTGGTACACAAATTCAACCATTAATCATCATCAGACCATCTTCCCTGACGTGATACAACTGGTACCTCGGGTCTTGATGATTACTTCAAATCTTCTGCAATCTCTCATCGAATAACTGTGATGCACGAATTCTACTCAATAGACCAGCTTGATTTATTGGTTACACCCGAATCCCTCGGACTCAGTCTGCACTACCTCTAATCTCAAAGCACTAATCTGGCTAATCAAATCACTGAATTATTGCATAGTCAAAACCTCAACTCTCTTGCAACTCAATACATCTGTAATAACATTTGCTTTCCCAGGACGATACGCGATATCCACCTCGTAGTCTGCGGCAAACTCCATCCAACTTCTCTTACGTAAATTCAACTCTGGCTACATAAATATGTACTTTAGACTTTTGTGATAATATGTCAAAATCTGTACCTTCTCCACATAAAAATATGCCCTTAAAATCTTTAATGCGAAGACTACAACTGCCATCTTTAAATCATGAGTCGAATAAGTTTCCTCATGCATTTTAACTTCCTTGATGAATAAGAAATCACGCTATCTCCCAGCATAAGTTCACATCCTAATATCGTCTTTGATGCATCCGTATAAACTACGTATGGAATCCTTGGTTGTGGTAAGGCTAACACCAGAGATTTCGTTAGCTTCTCTTTTAGCTTTTTGAATGACTTCTCATAATCTTCATTAAAAAAGGTACATGTTTTCTCGTAAGTCTCGTCATTGGCTTTGCTAGGCCATCAAAGTTCATAACAAAAAGTTGATAGTACCTTGCTAACCCTAGGAAGCTCTTTATCTCTGATGCATTTTTTTGTTGTTTCCAACTTACCTTCTTGGGATCGACATAAACTCCTTCCTCTGATATGACATGGCTCACAAATCCTACACGTCTCTTCCAGAAACTACATGTTTTCAACTTTGCAAACAATCGTTGTTCTCTAAGACGCTCTAAAACTAAGTGTAGGTGTTCCTCTAGGCTCTTGGAGTAAACCAAAATTTCATCGATAAATAGAATAATGAAACGATCCAAGTAGTCTCGAAACATATTGTTCATTAGCTTCATGAATGCAGCAGGGGCATTAGTGAAACCAAATTGCATGACCGCAAATTCATAATGCCCATATCGAGTTTGAAATGCGGTCTTCTTAATGTCACCTTCTGCAACTGGAATCTGATGATATTCCGGTGCTAAATCTATCTTTGAGAACCAAGTCGTACCTCTTAACTGATAATAACTCATCTATCCTCGGTAGCGGGTAACGATTTTTTATAGTGACTCTATTCAGAGCCCTGTAATCAATGCACAATCTGAAACTCCCATCTTTCTTCTTTACAAATAGGACCGGTGCACCCCATGGTGATGTATTTGGTCGTACAAAACCTTTCTCAAATAGCTTATCTAATTGCTTCCTTAACTGTGCCATTTCATTGGTACCCTTCGATATGGAGACTTTGATATTGGAGCAGTACCCGAGCCTAGCTCAATTTCAAATGGATCTCCTCGCATTGGTGGTAAGCCCTGCAGTTCTCTGATAGCATCTACAAACTCTCGCGCTACAGGGATCTCCTCAACTTGCACAGATTGACCCACTTCTTCTACCGATATGGTAGCGAGGTATAGGTCACACCCTTGATCTAGTAATCGTTCCATACACAACTCTGAGATGATGTGAATCCCTTGACCCGATTGGATTCCTTGATACTTAAACTCCTTGCCGCTTTTCTGAAAATGTACTTAACCACGATGACAATACATCACAGCTCGATGTCTTGACAACCAATCCATTCCAAGGATCACATTGTAGCATTCCATCAGAATGATGATAACCTCTGCAACTAGTTTTTCTCCTTATATCACCATAGACACCTCTTTGGCAACCCATTAGGATTCTAAATTCTGACCTCCAGGAGTATGTACTCGAACAATACTTGTTAGATCCTCAGGTTAAACAACTAATTTATTCGTCATCGATGGACTCACAAAAGTATGTGTCCCACCGGTGTCAAATAAGTTATGAGTAGATAAGCCTCTCACGATTACAAATCCTACATAATATGAATGTTCTAAAGAATATACTTCTCAATTTTCTCACGGAATTCACCTCAACATAAAAATTTATTATATGTAAGGCATATACAAATAATATATTAAAAAATGACATATCGGCTATAGGTTGAATGTCTCCTTCTTGGCCTTCACGTTCATCCTCGTAACCTCCCATGGCATATACTCACGGTTGAACAGCCCTACGTTTTGATGCATGTTCTTCAGGCTTTCTAGTTCTAACCTATGGCGTTAGACCCGATGGTGGTGGTGGTGAAAGTGGTGGCCTCAAAAAATCTTTTTGAAACTGATCCATACTGCCACAGCAAAAACATTCGTCTAATTGTCCTCGCCTCATAGTTCCTCCCATTTACTGGGGGCAATCACAAAAGTGGTGCTCTAAACTTCCACATCAAAAGCATCCTACTCTCCTAGCAAATCTTTGGCATGCCCAAACATGCTCACATCCACAATGATTACATGGGTACCTTGGTGTTGCTACGATAGAACGAGTCTGAAATTGTCTTCCTCTGACCTGGTCTCCCCCGAATCTACTGGACAACCTGTTTCCCCTTAGCATCCGAAAAATTCAAAATGCCCTCCTCGATGAGTCCTTTCTCCACAAACTGAGCATTCTGAACTAGCTTAGACAATGATCCATGCTTGATTATCTCAATCTTGCGTCTGATTTCCGGTCGTAGTCCTTGCGAAAATTTGTTGACCTTAAGAACTTCTAAGGTTACTGATTTGGAACCAAACCATGATAAATCCAAATAAGTCTCATAATACCCAATTTGAAGACTTCAATATGCTCTGGACGTTCCCTCTGAACCTCGACCCACCAAAACACTGCTTCTCCCTCCAAATAATGGAGTGCAATATCCATCTTAAACTCTAATGGAAATTTAAATGATCGAAAGTTTCGTTCTAATTGAAACATCCACTCCTCCGCCTTAATGGGAGGTACCATACCGCCACAAAATGACTTTATACCCCTTTTAGCCATGTGATCCATGACATAGAAATACTCCGACTTCTCCACATGCCTCTAATTAAACACTGCTGGAGGCGTTGGTGATGGTGGCAACGATACTTGTGGTGGAGCATGTGGTTGTACTGGTGGTGGTGTCGGTGCCTGCAGCGGTACTTGTGGCGTTGCCAAACTCTCCTCTTAGTCATATTGTCGACTTTGTTCTAATATATCTCTCAACATTTCTCTCATGACATCTCTATCTATTCCACTTCGCGATATTTTTCCAGATGATTAAGATTGCGTACGGTTAGTGGAACGAGAGCCTCTGCTCATTCCGCGACCAAGAGCTCTATTAATCATCCTCCTCGGTATGTCTGCTGCACATAATTAACTACTATTAGTTTCCATATCTCTAAACCCCACTAGATATTTTAAGACATGTGTGCTACGGTCTCATTGCTTTATTAAGATATTTCGCAAACCTTTTTAAAATCCAGTGAAAAGATAAATACGAAAAGGACAAGCTCTAATACCAATTTATAACACCCCCTCCCGGTACTATCTCGGGACTAGGAGTGTTCACCATCACCCCCAAGAGGTGGCCATATATATCTCCGCTCAAACGCATTTATAAAACAAAATAAATGATTTATTCCAAAATAAAAGTGGTTTGGACCATATAGCAAATGAAATACATAGAGATCATGGTCACGGTAAATAAATAAAATAAATACGAAATGCAAAATAAAACTCATCGAGACCTTTGCACGCCTCTCCCATCAGTCCGCTGTGAGTTCTCATGTTGCTGCTCAATCTCATTGCTTATTTTCCTCGTTATATCCTTTCCATTCACGATAGCCCACTAATAGAGTTAGTACAAAATACGCACACAGTGAGATCAATACATGTACGTACTCTGTACCACGTATTCTCCCATTCTAAACTAAATAACATAAAATAACGATCCATCCAAAGTCTAAACTAAAGACATACATACAATTCTACCCAACCCGAATGAGTATCCAAAGTCTAAGATTAGTACCACACCAGATCATAACACATAGAGTCCACACGACTGTATCTTAGGCATACGCTCGCAAAAGTTCAAAGGATCCCATCATATTGAAGATCTCGCAAGGTCACAACGTATCCTAGTCATCAGTATAATACAACGCTCCGTCGTTCGAAAGGTTATCACAATCCTAACACGGTATGACGCTGGTAGATCCACTGATCTGACTAACTCGACGCTCTGTCGCTCGAAAGGTTACCACAACCCAACACGATACGACGCTAGCTCAGATCCAAGTGTCGCAATACTAACGTTGTCGACCCGATACTCCTCACATGAAAACTCTCACTAACACGCTCGCACACGCCTTCTTCCGAAGGTTCGAGTGTGAAATCACTCGATCGAGCATACTAACAAGATGTTCACTCGGATTTAACACCGAACCAAAGTATCGATGTTTTCCAACCCCAACACTTGGTTGCACGTTAATTATCTAGATCATCTCTAGTCATTTATATATCTCATATACTTTTCATTAAATTTTGTACGACAAATCTAGGGTTTAATCCAATTTACTTGTAACGTCTCACTTTTTCCATTATAATCCTATAAATCCTATTGTGATCATGCGTCGTTTTAAAAGTAGAATATATTCCATAAATCAAAAACAAATCTGAAATTAGGATGGAGAAAATCATCACCTTAACTTCTCCGATGACTTGACGATTCTTGATAATTTCGCTAATAACAAGACCAATCAATTTTTTGCTTATTATAGATCCATTTAATTAATCAATTTCTATAATATAAATATCCAAATTAAGGAAACAATCACAAATTATTTTTAGAGATTTATCTTTATCTCGATAAGAATTCACCCACGAAAAACACGATAAAAAATTGGATATGTTTGTCCAATTTCTCTCTTCTTTTATCTTCTTCTCTTTTTTTCTTCTCCCCGGTCGACATACCAATGCTTTTGTTTTTTTGCACTTAATTAACCTTATTATTAATTACTGATTGTTCGCATATATATATATATATATATATATATATAACCAAGTTTTTACAAGTCCACAATTTTTCAATCTTAAGACGACATTATTTTGATGTTTTTTAAAACTTAATGTCGAAACTGGTATGACCCAGTAGACTCGATTTTTCGCAATTTCAAAACGAAGCTTTTAAAATATTTGGGAAAATAGTGTAATGAGTTCAGTTTCATCTCCTTCACACAACTATTGTTTTGTATCCCTCACCCTCACATTGTTGTCAACTCACTTCGTAGTCATCATCTCATTTCGTTGTCGCTTCCCTCTCCTTAACACAATGGATTATCACCACGTTTCACTTCATTGTCATCGTCGTGCTCTGCTACTCTTTTTTGATAAGTGGGATTTAGACAAATTTTGCAAAGATTGGACAAAACAACATGAATTATAGATGTTTCTTTTAGAAGTCCCAAATTGATATCCCTAATCCCTTATTAACGGTTAAACCGTCCGATTAACATTTAACGATTTTTGGATTAAAAGATGGAGAGACAAGGAGCAAGTCGGTCCAAAGACAACTATTACAGGCAAAAAACTAACTGATCTTCAATTATGGGTTTAGATTAGATGTAATTGATTAAACCAGCTTTAGGTTGGACCAATTATTTGATTCTGATCACTATTATCGAATTAATTATATACTATAATGAAAAAAAATTATATCAATTGGCTCCTAATATGCCAAGAAAACTAACTGCATTATATATGTGCGGGTCCACTTTGTTATAATTATTAAGTTCCAAAGTTTCTTACAAACTATGATACACACGCATATATATATATATATAAATATATAATCGACATTATCTACAATATTCGGAATTTTGTTACTTAGAATTAATATTTGAGAGGGACAGGCCACTTTACCCTAAATTTTATAAGTATTAGTTGTCACATCATGATGACAGCTAAAACCATATATTATACAAGAAATGGGGATTTCTATGTTATCCATACATGTCGTCGCTAAAATTATAATCTATAATGTTATCTGTCATTACATATTGTAATCACTTTTTTTTATCATGCATAATCAAAAGAATTATAGTTGTGATCGTAAATGCATACAGAATTATAAAATTATTTAAATTTTCTTTCTTCGGTCATGGATGATAAAATATATGTAGTACGAAACATTAATTATAATTATACATTATATACTTTTGGTTTTTATGCAATGGACGGTGGCGGGAGGTTACTAGCACACATCATCCATGAATTTGACGACCAATTTAAGAACCATTAATTTTGAATATACTACGAATATAGATGAAATGGATTATCATTTATAATGAATGATTTTTAAACGAGTTATGTAAAAAAAAACACAAAAAAGCGCAAAGTAATCTATAATCAAAAGACGAAACAAAATAATAAAGTTGAAGTAAAATGATTGAAGATTTGGATAATAAAGAATTTATATATAGTCACTACAAGAAAATTCGGATTTCGGGACTGCATTTGCGGACTGAAGTATCCGTCCCTAAATTTAGGGACGGATTATGGACTAATTACAGACGGATTAAGAAAACAGTCCCAAATCCGTCCCTAAATATATTAGTCCCGATTCCGTCCCTAATTACAGACGACTTAGGGACGGTTCGCCGGGAAATATTCATTCCAGTCCGCAATTCGTCCCGAATCGGTCTTAAAATTTTCTATTTAATCCCTTCTCTTCTACCCGTTTCTCACACACAAATCTCATATATTTCTCTTTATATCTTGTTATCGTTTCTAATTGTGATGGCATCGTCGTCGAGATCGAATATTTTCGTTTCGAGACAGTGGATGTATAGAAGAAGTGATCCGGAAACGCAAAGTGTATCGAAGGAGTTTTTAGAAGGTCTTACACAATTTATGACGGTGGCGACAAATCAACAAATTTATAGAGAAAACGGTAAGTTGGTTTGTCCATGCGTAAAATGCAAAAATGAAAAATTCGTTACTGAGAAAACCGTTTGGAATCATCTCTATTTAAGAGGGTTTACTCCAAATTATTTTATGTGGTTATCTCATGGAGAGAATTTTGCACCACGAACGAGGGATGTTGTGGAAAATTTTAGTAGGGGTATCGTAAATAATGAAGTGTCTCAGACATTTCAAAATGTAGAAAACCCTTATGTAGAAATGGTGCAAAATGCATTCGTTGAAAGAAACGAAGATGAAAATATTGAAAAAGATCCGAATGAAGAATCAAAAACTTTTTTTGAAATGTTAGAAAGTGCTAGGCATCCACTTTATGATGGTTGTAGAAGTGGTCTATCACGGTTGTCTTTATCTGCACGGTTAATGAATTTGAAGACAGAAAATAATCTTTCTCAGAACTGCATGGATTCTATATCGCAATTAGTAAAAGATTATTTCCCGGAAGATAATAATGCAGTCGAGTCATATTATGAAACAAAGAAGATGATGAGATCATTGGGTTTATCGCCGTATCAAAAGATTGATGTTTGTCAAGACAACTGTATGATTTTCTGGAAAGAAACTTCGGATTTGGTCAATTGTCGATTTTGTGGAAAAGATCGATTTTATTTGACAAGAAATGGAAAATCAGTTCCGTTTCGTCGTATGTGGTATTTACCAATTACAGATAGAATAAAAAGATTGTATCAATCGGAGAAGACCGCAAGCGACATGAGATGGCATGCCGAGCATTCAAGTCCTGACGGAGAAATGTGTCATCCCTCAGATGGTGAGGCGTGGAAACACTTTAACAAGGTATATCCTGATTTTGCAGCTGAGAGTCGAAATGTTTATTTAGGCCTTTGCACTGATGGTTTTAATCCATTCGGGATGTCTGGGAGAAATTATTCGTTGTGGCCAGTTATTATGACACCGTATAATTTACCACCAGATATGTGCATGAAGCGTGAGTTTTTGTTCTTAACAATATTAATTCCCGGGCCTAATCATCCGAAAAGAAGTTTGGATATATTTCTTCAACCATTGATTGAAGAATTGAAAGAATTATGGAAGGGAGTTCCAGCGTACGACGTTTCGAGACGACAAAATTTTATATTACGAGGTGCTCTAATATGGACAATAAGTGATTTTCCAGCCTATGGTATGCTATCTGGGTGGACAACGCAGGGTCGATTGGCTTGTCCATATTGCATGGAGGAAACAGACGCTTTTCAGTTGAAGTATGGACGGAAAACGAGTTGGTTTGATTGTCATCGCCGGTTTCTTCCTTCTGATGATACATTACGACACAACAAGAGGAATTTCAGAAGGAATATAGTTGTGCGGAAACCTCCTCCTTCAATTTTGACCGGTGAAGAGATATTGTATGAACGACTTATCGCTTTGGGTATTCCTAGGAGTATAGACTGCGGAGGAAACAATCATCCGAGAATTGATGGCTACGGAAATAAGATAACTTGACTAAATTCGGCTAAAATGTTCGGTCGAGCGGTGTAACTCCTCGGTCGAGCATCGTTTAAGTCTTAATCTTAAATCCGAAAAATTAAAAAATGTTTGGCTGATCAACAACAATGCTTGGTCGATCTCTCCAACGATCAATCTGAATAGTCAATCCTTCTGCATGCTCCATTGGTCTAGTGGGTTTCGGATCGAGCGCTCCATTACTCAAGCCGAACGTCTTTAGCTCCTTCAGCTTCTTGCTCATCTTTCTCCTTCTAGGTAGACATTGTAATCTTAACTTGGCTCCTCTTGATGTCATCGCTCACCTATGTGTTATTTTTCCACGTCCATTTGAGTGTTAGCATCCCTAACCTTTTTCGCCCTCATCCTCATGATCGAATCTTGTATGATCCATGGTGAAACTATGACAGATTCTCATCAAGGTCTGTCATAATGATAGGCAAGGGATATGTATTCCACCATGGGCTTGTGAATTGAATACATATAGCTCATAATAAATTGGCAAGAGTACCAACTATCGATTGTTGAGACAAAGCTAGCCGATGTTTATTCTTTAGATACCATTGCTTCTTTTCTAGAGGGTCCCATTGGTGTGCATCAAGTAGGAATTGAACGTATATATTGTGCCATTTTCATTTTCATCAATCAAATCACTGTTTGTGACCTATAATTCAATTTATCATTAATCTTAGATGCATAATTTGTTATATTTATGTCTATACTATCCGAGGATATAATAATTGTTCTCTAACCGTAAGTGTTGGATGACACGAACCTTATTATAGTATGTTTAAGAATCAATTTGAAATCAAAAATGCTCATTCATATTAGATAGTTTTAATGCATGCTAAAAAAAATGATGATTTCTAGTGCTATACTTGAATTAATCAGAAGATAAAATCATTTAAATAAATTAATTTCTATGCAATGAAATTCTTTGTTCTTATGTTGTTGTGTTTGTATTCATTTTGCATATATTCATTGGTAAGGCGAAAGAGATATGGCTATCACAACGAGATCTACACATCGCACATACGTATGTTTTACTCAACTGTGAATATCTACGGCCTTTTGAAAGGTAATATCTTATAAATATATGATTCAATTATGTATGCGTATTTTATTTGTAATATTAACATATGTTTCTCACATTTTTCAGGATGTTCGATGATGTATTGAAGAATACATATATGAATATTGATGAATCTCAACTCCAAGAACTTAAAGAAAGAGATTTCTCCACATGGATAAGACAATATGTAAGTGGATGATAAATATATATATTATTGTTAAAGGAACATATTTTCCCACATGGATAAGACATTTATCGATGATTGTTTCATTTAATGCAGATTGAGATTGTCAATCACCCGTTATGGTTACGCGAGTAAAAGAGTCGTTCACATTTGATTGAACTACGTACACACACACACTTTATATTTACATATATATTTATATATACACGCCACGGTGGTAATATATTTTTTACCATATTCTTTGCGTTGTAGACATTATTTATTAATAAAAATTGAACAATATTAATAAGATATCTAGAACCTATAATATATTAATTGTAATATTATATGTTTTTTAAAAAATTAAAAACACATATATTAAATTATATGTGTGGTGTTAATAATAACTTTTAAAAAAAATTAGTATGTCGCGTCGTGCTGGAAGAGGCGGTAATAATAGAAACCGCTCAACATCGGAAGAAAGCGCTAATGGACCACAACATCAGAGACAATCATCGGATCCAGTATATTCGGATTTTATGAATCCGAATTTATTTAACACTGGATCTGCGCAATATATGCCACCATATCCATTCTATCAGCAGATGCCACCGCCGGTCGAGCCGATGATGCATCACGAGCCTCCGATGCATCAAGAACCAACAGTGGAAGAGCTTTTAGCAATGGACGAGGAAAGACGGAAACTTCCTCGTCTAGATCCAGCTGACCCCGACGAACTTTGGTATAAATTAAATTAAATTTCATTTAGTAACTAATTAAGCATTAAGTTTTAATATATTTTAATTTTTAGGTTTGGTCGTTACCAGCTTAATCGACATCTCACAAGGATAATGAAAGCTGATTATGATCGTCTAAGTTACAATTGAACACGAACCGATCCCGAAGTAAAGGAACGATGGTGGAAAGCTTTCGTGGTATATTTTTTAAATATTCATTTT
>CM071871.1:36154495-36166158 GCA_036759665.1 Gynandropsis gynandra | reverse complement strand
CACCGTATAATTTACCACCAGATATGTGCATGAAGCGTGAGTTTTTGTTCTTAACAATATTAATTCCCGGGCCTAATCATCCGAGAAGAAGTTTGGATATATTTCTTCAACCATTAATTGAAGAATTGAATGAATTATGGAAAGGAGTTCCAGCGTATGACACCATATAATTTACCACCAGATATGTGCATGAAGCGTGAGTTTTTGTTCTTACTAGAAATGACATTTGTTTAATACGTAAAACATCAAATTTGTTTTAGAGGAAAGAGAAAGGATGTGAACCGTCGTACGTGGACTTGTTAGAACGTACACACAAGAAAAAATCTGACGGTTCCTGGGTAGATGTCAGGGCAAAACAAACTCACGACGATGTTGATAACATGGCATCGCAACGAGTGTCCCAAATCCCGCCAAGAGAAGATGGGACGCGACCGACTCTTTCTCAAGAAGAATACAACGAGATGTATTTCGAGGTAAACTTAATACATTTTTACAATAAGTTTTTTATTAATAATTTTAAATGAATTGTGAATATTTTTTCGTAGCACGTAACGCCGTACAAAGGGCGCCTATTTGGTCTTGGAGGAATGTCATCAAAACATGCGAGTTCCTCCAAAGACAAGGAAAAGGTCGCGACCCAGGAATTACAAAATACAATCTCGGAGATGAAAGCCCAACTAGAACAACAAAACGCCCAACTAGAACAACAAAACTCACAGTTCAGCGCTCTGCAAAGAGAAGTAGAGCAAAATAGAAGAGAACGTGAGCAGTGGCTGAGGATGATGAAGGCACACATGCCTTCTACCAATTGGGATACAGCCGGAGACAACGATGCTAACGACGATGATGATTCCCAATTACCACCTACTAATTTGTAAATGGATAATTTTAAATATTATTGTATAAATGGTTTTTTTAAATTTCAGATTTTTTTAAAATTTTTCGTTTTAATTTTTTTTTCTAAATTAAAAAATTTTCGGACGGCAGAGTGCCGTCTGGAAATTTTACGTTTTTATTTTTTTAAAAAATTGCGGACGTTTGCGGACTGGAACTGATTGCCGAAGCTCGTTTGCGGACGGCACGTGCCAGTCCCGAATCAGTCCCTAAATGCCTTTCCGGACGGATTAGGGACTGATTCTTCAGTCCCTAATCTGTGTATTTCTTGTAGTGAGTGATTATTCTAATTTTTGCGAAGTAAAATGTAATACAATCTTATAAAACGACAATTTCATTCTATCCAAATTTAACATATAAAACATTGAAATTGAAGACGTCCGATGAATAAAGTCAATTCCAATGGAGTTCGATTTACTAATTATTACGAAAGAAGCTCGTTGATGGATGATAATTAAATGATAGAATAGTCGTTTCTTATCATTGTTCTAAAAATCCCTCTAGGCATCCGTCTAGGCGTCGGGTGCTCCCTGATCGCCCGATTAATCCTTAGGCGGTCTTTTAAAAAAAATGACGTCAAAACGACGTCGTTTTGGCAATTAAAGAAAAAAACTAATAATGACACTTATCCATACGTTTATATTTTATCGACTTTATCATCTTCATTTCATTTGTCTTCTTCTATCTATTACATCGTTTATTGTCTTACTCTGAGTCTTTTATCCTCGTATTAGTATCTCATTCTCGTCTTTGCCTTCATCCTTGTTTTCTTATCTTTTATCGTGTGTCGTATATTGTCATCGTCTTCATCTTTTGTCATCGCCTTCATTTCTCATCTTCATATTTGTTTCATCTCCACCATTGACTTCATTTCTCGCATTCACCCTGACCTTAGCCCTTGTCTTGGTCAAACATCGTCCTCACTCGATGCCCATTTTTTATATTTTGTTTGTTTTATAGTGTTTGTCATCGTAAATTTGATTTTGTGAATTTAATACTTATAAATATTTTTTATAAACTAAACTTTACTTATTTATATGTGTTTTTATAAAATTATGGACTTATAAATATTTAGAATTAAATATTTATATGATAATTATATTAAATAAAAATAAAATATATATTCGTCTAGTCTGTCTAGACACCGTTTTGATTCCGTCTAGACGCTCTAGACGCTGGGCGCTGGGTATTTCCCGACTAACGTCTAATGTTTTTTTGTACTTTGTTTTTTATATAGAAGTAATGTTGTAATTGATAATGAATTGTGTTCATTATTAAATAGTAAACAAAATTATATAAGTTAATCAAAATGTTACCATATTGTACATAAACATGTTCATTTTTTTTGTTACGATTCGATTAATTTAATCTAACTTTAACCAAACTATACAAAGTCGTATATTTTCCCCGCTGCAATTATACGAGATATATTGTTTTTAAAACGCAGGGCGGTCCAAAAAAAAAAAAGATAATGATTGATAAGCACAGATAATAATTACAAATTAAACTAAACGCTAATTACTTAAGCAAAGGTCCCACCACCTCTCATCCGCTTCCCCTTTCTCCCGAAACCCTCCTTCTGTATAAAACCCCACAAAAGCACCACCCTCCGATCACAACATACTCATAAAACCAACGGCCAAGATCCAATCTCCAATTACAGCAAGAACATGGAGGCCAAAGAAGAAGATGTGAGAGTCGGTGCCAACAAGTTCCCGGAGAGGCAACCAATCGGCACAGCGGCTCAGAGCCAAGACGGCAGCAAAGACTACAAGGAGCCACCGCCCCGCACCGGCTCTTCGAGCCGGAGAGCTCACTTCATGGTCGTTCTACCGAGCTGGAATCGCCGAGTTCATCGCCACTTTCCTCTTCCTTTACATCTCCATCCTCACCGTTATGGGCCTTAAGCGCAGTGATAACATGTGTAACACAGTCGGCATCCAAGGTTTATACATATCTCTATAGTTTACATATTATTCAAATCAGCATGAACGCGATTTTAGATATCATGTCAAATTCACTTAGATCAAATTGAATCCAAAACCTAGATCAAAGAGTTAAAAGTTGTAGAAACTCATATATTAATCTATAATTTATTTCTTTCCGTTTCATACCATCTAATGATACTTTCTATATAGGTATCGCTTGGGCGTTCGGTGGTATGATCTTCGCTCTCGTGTACTGCACAGCGGGGATCTCCGGTGGACACATCAACCCTGCCGTGACCTTCGGCCTTTTCCTCGCACGAAAGCTGTCGCTTACACGCGCCGTGTTCTACATGATTATGCAGTGTCTCGGAGCAATTTGCGGTGCCGGAGTAGTGAAGGGATTTCAGGGAAAGTCGAATTTCCAAAGGCTCGGAGGTGGAGCCAACGTTGTTGCTCATGGTTACACCAAAGGTGACGGACTAGGAGCCGAAATAGTCGGAACCTTTGTTCTTGTTTACACAGTCTTCTCCGCTACTGACGCCAAGCGTAACGCTAGAGACTCCCACGTCCCTGTAAATAATCTATAACCATGAAAACTTAACCACTATTTAGTAATTATCATGTGTTATATATGCTCATAGATGTTTTGTTCGGTTGTACGGTAGATTTTGGCGCCATTGCCAATTGGGTTCGCCGTGTTCTTAGTGCACTTGGCGACAATTCCGGTCACCGGAACCGGCATTAACCCGGCGAGGAGTCTCGGAGCAGCCATCGTTTACAACAAGGACCAAGCCTGGGATGACCACGTAAGTCGCTTTATCCTATTGTTAAGATTCATCTAAAACATCTCGTAAAAATACTTTTTTATTTTTTTAATATATTAATTATTATATTATGTCATAATAACATATAAATTATATAATTTAATAATGAATGTAATAGGAGACAGATAATATTGTCTCCTATTAGAATGAACGAATTAGTTTTCTTATTATAATAATTCATGTATTATTTTAAAATAATATGAAAATAATATATATAACTTTATTATAAATATTAAATATGATTTTATTTCTGAATACTATATTAATTATAATATATTTATTAATAATTCGGATATTAATTGATTTAATAAAACTAATAATTTTAAACGATGATGGAAAAATTGAACAGTGGGTTTTCTGGGTGGGACCATTCATTGGAGCGGCACTGGCTGCCTTGTACCACCAAGTTGTGATCCGAGCAATTCCCTTCAAGTGAATTTATGACTCATTCGAGCAACTAAGCAAACAAGAAAATTGTTATTATGGTCAAATAATTAAATGATGATAAAATAATTTTTTTATCTTTCTTTTGTAAAAAGAAAAGAAGAAAAAAGAGAAGAAAGTCGATGTGCATGGATGTTTTTGTTGTAAATTTGATATGGGGTTTTGTATTTTCGATCTTCCTTGTGAGTTGGTTGGCCCTTGGTGTTCTGTAATTGTATTTTTTTTCAATTTAGTTTTTTTTTTCGAATTACATCCATATATATATATATATATTCATTTTTATATTATATTTTATCTCCATATGTTTTTTATTATTTTGTCCAACCAATAAATTTATAAGCATATATAGATATGAATAACTCAAGATTGGATAGTATTTCGAAATCACTTAATTTATTTTGTTTAAGAATTGTTACGTCTAGTAATCTCTTTTATATCTGAATTTTGATGAATGTGAATATTCTCTTCAAAATTAAAATTTGGATTTGAAATAAAAGTGTGTATCATGATAAGATAAAGTAAGCGGATAAGCTTTTATATTAGAGGCGGCTATATTTTATTTAGATAAACTTGTGATTAGATGAATAAAAACCTAATCATATTTTAATCGTTAATACATTTAAATACATAGATACCTGTATATCGTTATTATCATTATACAAAAATTATTGCTATAAAAAAATTATTTGAATAGATTATTAGAATCTTATGATCACAAATATATTGTTAATACAATATTTTAGGGACACGTGAGATCTTTTGAAAATCAGGTTGTTGAATAACTTAAGGAGAAGAAAGATTCAAAGAGAAAAATGAGGAGAAATAAAGGGAGTCAAGGAGAAATAAAGGGAGTCAAGCTGTGACGGAAAAATGACGAGCATGTGCGGTTGGATAAGCGGTGGGTGTACCTAGTCACACGAGAAGATTGGATGTGTTAACATACTATGAAAAAGTAGTTGACGCATCTAGGGTGAGGGATCGAGGAAGTACGATAAACAAGTGAAAGCAGATCACGCAGTTGTGCAAGTGTACTTAGAACGATACAGTGAAAAGTTAAGAGAAACAATTAGCGTTTATTTACATCTAATTCAGAGGGAGTTATTCGCGAAACATCTTAAGTGCATTATAAGGAAAGATAAGTGTACTTAAAAGATTGATTCGTAAATAAAGCTGGTATTGTTTCATATATTTGGTTCTCTTGATTCTAGTTATTGATTAACGTTATCGTCCTACTATTTTCAATTGGTATTAGAGCTGGTAATCTAAGTTTAGAGTAAATCTAATCACTGGTTTGAGATCCTAGAAGACAACAACATGGAAGGACCAAGAGACTTGTATTCGTTCGGAAAACCAATCATGCTTGATGCGTCAGACTATGTATATTGGAAGGTAAAAATGAGAGCAAGCATAACAGAGATTGATGAAGATTCTTGGAGTGCCGTAAAGAATGGATGGAATTACCAACAGTAATAAATGAAAATGGAAACGTTTAGGAAAAACCTTTAGACCAATGGATACCGAGTGAGAAAAGAAATTCAACCTTTAATGCAAAAGCTCTAACAACAATGTTTTCTTTTGTAGACATAAAAGAATTTAAGCAAATTCAAGGATGTGAATCGACTAAAGACTCATGGGATACTCTAGAAACCATACATGAAGGAAATAAAAGCGTAAAAAGAACTCGACTTGATATTTTGGAATATCAATTTGAAAAATTAGAAATAGGAGAATACGAAAGTGTCAAGGAGTTTAGCAATATAATGAATGCAATTTCTAATGAAGTAAGTGTACTTGGACAAACCATCAATGATAAGAAGCTGGTAAAAAAGTTGCTTAGATGTGTGCCAAAGAAATTTCATACTAAAAAAGTTGCTATGAGTGTGTTCTTAAATACTTACACTACAAGCTTTAAAGAGATTGTTGGGATTCTAGCTGCCTATGAATTAGAGCTCCAACGTGAACAAGGCGACTCTACAGAGAAGGCAAAATACACCACCAACCACACCTCTTGCAGTATCGGTAGAATTGTCTCCCATCCCTGAACCACAACAGGGAAGTTCCAACTCTTCATCTGAGAAAAGTATTTGGAAAAATGTGTCGGATCATCAATGTTCATCTGTGCCCTGAGTTTCCTCACCAAGGAAATGTACCACAATGTCTCCTTCAAAAGCCTATTCTAGGAAATTTTACTTGGAAATAGGTCTGACTAGGTACAAGATCTTAAAGGAATTTAAGACTTTAGTGAGAGAAGGTTGAATGTGAATCAGTTCAAACATTTGCCTCTATGGAAACTACTGGTTGAACGAAGTCTAACCCATACACTGACAAATATTGTTGTTGTGTGTAAGGAATTAGTTTATGAGTTCTATGCTAATCTAACTCAGAGATTGAGAAACCAGAGTCAGAAATGTTTGGACATATATACGTAAGGGGAAGAGTGGTAAAATTCAATGTTGAGAACATAAACAATTACTTTGGTACACCTAATATAGAGACATCAAGAGCCAAGAAACTACAAATTGATTTAGACATGGATATGATCACTAAGGAACTCACGGATGCAGAGTTAACCTCTTGGCTATGACAGATCCCAAATTCGTAGCTGAATTGGAAATACGCTTTGCTGAACAAAATATGTCGAACAAATTAGATCCCTAACAAGAAAACTGATGGTATTCGACATGACACGACTAAACTTCTCTACTGTACCAAGAAGAATATCCCTGTGAATCTTGGGAAAGTAGTTCTAGATCTGATCGTAGGACTTAGGTTATCAAACATAAAGAAGTTCATTCCACTACAAAAAAAACACCAATGGACGGGGCAACGGATCCGTCCGTTGGAAACGAGAACCAACGGATTGCAACGGATGTGGGGAAGTTGCAACGGGCCGAAATCCGTTACGAATCCGTTACAATTTGCTAGGGGTGGGCAAATTACCCGGAGAACCCGTCCCGACCCGAAACCCGTCCCGAACCCGTAAAAAATTACCCGAACCCGCGGGTTCGGGTAATGAAATCTCATTACCCGCGGGTTCGGGTTCGGGTTTTAAAATCACTGACGGGTACCCGTGGGTACCCGAGTCTAATTATATATATATATATATATAAATAGACATAAAACTTTGATTATTTACAAAATTGCCATTCTAACCTAATCCAAAACCTAATACGATTACTCCTTCTCCTTTCCTCTCTTCTCCCTCCCTCTCCTCTCTGCTTCCTCTCTGCTCCACGCCGCAGACCTTCTGTTGACGTCGCCTCTCGTTTCTTATTCCTTGGAGGAGCTTATTCCGACACCAATTCTGACACTGTGCAAGCGGCGACACCGGCGAGGACCTTGAGCTCACGCTTCTCACTAAGCGAATGCTCGAGTCAAGCCTAGCTCACGTCAACTTCTCTCTCCTATTTTCTCATACGTCCACTTCTCGGATCGAATTCGAATGGAGGAAGTAAAGGGGTTGAAAGAACCCAAACAGGGCCTCTAATGACATGTATCATGAAGAATTTGAGGAATCTATGCTCTGAATAGGTGAGAGGCTGATTTGAGCTGACAGAGATTGTGATGTCTTGAAAAAATGTATCAATCTGTAATCCCTTGTTCTTCATTACAACTCTGTTGTGCTTCCGAACAAGTCCTTCGAGATGGTACAATAGGGTGCTCCGGCTACCTTCTCTTCTAAACCATGCTTCACCGTACATAGATTTATCGGGGAGTTTCTCATGCAGCCTTAGAAAGGCATATGCACTTTTTCCGCTTGTACAACATAAACAAGTTGATGATCCATCATCTGAACCAGGAAAGGAGAGAGAGAAGCACTTGGGTTTATGCAACCTGCTTATCCTCTTCTCACTACAAAAAAACACGGAATTTCCAACAGACGGGGCAACAGATCCGTCCGTTGGAAAGCAAAACCAACGGATTGCAACGGATGACGGGATATTGCAATGGGCAACCCGACCCGTGCCCAGCCCTACAATTTGCAACGGATTTGTAACGGATATCCTCCGTTAGAAAGGACGTCGGAAGTTCGTCGTAAACTTTAACGAATGGCAACGAAAACCATCCATTGACAGTGTCCGTTGGAAGTTATGTTAGAAATCATTCCAACGGTCGTCTGTTGCAATTTCTAACGGATGCCCATTAGAAATGGCAACAGATAACCGTTGATTTTGTTCATTTCGAGGGCATCGGTTTAAATAAATTCACGTGAACCTGCAACGACTATCCATTGCAATTTGCAATGGATGTCCGTTGGAAAATTGACTATTTAGATCTTACCAAAGAGTGCATCAAACCATCAATAACAAAAAAATTTTCGAGAAAATGTCGTCGTCTTTAAATCGAAATATATATAGATCAAGGGAGTGGATGTATAGAAGAAAAGATCCTGTAACCGAAGAGATTACGCAAGAATTCTTACACGGATTAGAGCAATTCATGAGTTTTGCATCGATGCAGCCTTTGTGTTAAGAACGTGGGACAATGTTATGTCCATGCAAAAGATGCAAAAACATGAAGTATCGAAGTCAAGAAATTGTTTGCAAACATCTGTATAAGGTGGGTTTCGTTGAAAATTACGAAATTTGGTTTTTTCACGGCGAACATTGCGGTGTTAGAGATAGTGTGCAAGATCCACAAGTACAACGAATTGAAGAAGCTATTTATGAAGAATCAACGACCAATCCATATGTGGAAATGATATCAGATGCTTTTCCTGGAGTTGTTAATGAACAAACGCATGAAGAGATGCCGAACATCGATGCACATCGATTCTTCAACTTATTGGATTCGGCGAAACAACCTATATATGAAGGTTGTCGTGAAGGTCAGTCTCGTTTATCTTTATCTTCAAGATTGATGAGTATTAAAACAGACTACAATGTGGCTGAAAATTGCATGGATTCATTTTGTAAAACAATGCGGGAATATTTACCGGAAAATAACCAAGCTCCCGAGACATACTACGAAACAAAGAATGTGTTAAAAGACTTGGGAATGCCACATGAGAAAAATGATGTTTGTAGAAACAGTTGCATGTTGTTTTGGGGAAATGATAAAGACTTGTTGGAATGCAAGTTTTGCGGTGCAAGCAAATTTCGGCCTAAAAAACCATCTTCACGGAAATATATACCATACAAAAAAATGTTATATATGCTTGTAGCAAACATGTTGAGAAGGTTATATGAATAAAAAAACCGCTGCAGCAATGAGATGGCACACAGAACACTCCACGGCCGAAGGTGTAATGCAACATCCATCGAATGGTCAGGCTTGGAAAGATTTCAATGAAATATTTCCTGAGTTCGCGTGTGAAACGAGGAATATTTATCTTTGCCTGTGCACGGATGGTTTTAGTCCCTATGGACAATCTGGAAGTCAATATTCCTTGAACCAAAAGATGCTGAAGATGAAAACAGCGATGAATTCAATGAACAAGCGAAGGACGACTCGCCAATCGATGAATCTAATGAAGAAGAAATGTAAATACAATAATGTTTACTATGTGTAATACATGTAGATGATGTGTAATGTAAATGACGTATAACGTCCATGAATGATGTTTCACGTTTGATGTATGATGTGTAATCGAATAATCGAAATGTTAATACAATCGAACATGTTATATAAACGATGTTTGATGTATAACAAATTAAAATAATCTAATACCAATGTTGAAAATATTAACGGTTGCCCGTTAAAAATATTAACGGTTGTTGAAACACGAATTCGCCACCGACACATAGAAAAAATTTCTGAATTTTCAATAATCCCAACGGACATCCGTTGGAATTACCAACGGGTAACCGTTGGAATGTTAGAAGGTAAATTGACGCCACGTGTTGACCCCACGTGTTTCCTTCCAACGGACATCCGTTGGAAAGCGTAATGATGACTGCAGAAATTGCAGCTTTCCCAACCGTTTTTTCAGTCTTCCAATGGACGACAGTTGGAAGGGCAGACGAGCCGCCTTTTAGCCGTTCGTCGCCTCGGGAACACGCATTCCCAACGGCCATCCGTTGGAAATTCCAACGGATGACCGTTGGGAATGTGAAACGTCGCGTCAATTTAATCCTTTCGTTGCGATGACGTGTTTTCCAACGGTCATCCGTTAGAATTTCCAACGGATGGCCGTTGGAAATTCCGATATATATATTGTGACGGAACTGTTCTTAATTCAACACTAAAACAAAAAACTAGAATTCACATAATTACAAACACTTAGAAAAATTGAGGCCTAAACGATTTATAGGATCGGGGGGAATGTTGGCTGGTTCCGCGGGAGCGCCTCCCCCGTCGCCACCACCAACATATCGTCCTCCGTCTCCAGTATCGGCACCGCCAATATTTGTTGACGAGGACGATATGGTAGATATCGATGCATTGATCGATGATTTCGATGGGTGTCCAACCTTTCCGATCATCGATCCCGAACGTTCTCCTGGAACGTTATGGTAAATAGTATATAATTGTTTTGAATTTTATTTAAATTTCGTAAATATTATCTAACTTTTTATTTTTGATATGTAGGTTTGATGAGGATGATGTTTTATAATACACCAACAACATCATCCAAGGGTCGTTACAGGACGATCTCTACTATTCCTGGCCAGTGACGCCAGAAGTTGTGCGCCAGTGATGGTGGCGCACTTTTACTGTAAGTTTTTTAATTATATTTTAATTTTATAATTATATATATATTTGAAAACTAATAATTTTATAAGTTTGTTTGCAGTGTTCATACAGATGGCGTCGAACTCATACGTTGCGCATCTACACAGCATGGATGCGCGACATGTAGGTTCGGTTGCGCCTAATGATGAACGGTGCAAAGCGCAACTACTACGCCAACAACAACAAACCGAGATGGGCAACTGAAGCGGTGTTCAACAAAATGATTGAGCACTGGGAGTCCGCGGCATTCAAGGCCAAGAGCGAGAAGGCCAAACAAAATCGCTACGGTGAGAAGGTTCCCGGAGATAGTCCGCATCGCCATACTTCGGGATAAAAATCCTTCACGAAAAGAAAAAAGAATTGGTAAATTTTTAATTATTTAGATTTTTTATTTACTTAAATATTTATCTAACAACATTTCTTTTATATTGTAGATGCAACGGATGGGAAGAGAACCGACTCTTCTTGAAGTGGTATTAGAAACCCACGCAAAGAAGAAGTCGGTTGTCGGGGAAGAGGCCGTCGAACCGGAACTCATCGATTCTCGAGCGGCCCGAACCGTGAGAGCTGTGACAGAGAAGATCACACAGCAATCTCAGGCGCTTGCGGTTCAAGTCCCGACGACCTCAATCCTTTACAAAAGGACCAAATTTATTTAGAGGTAAAAGATTATTATTTTATTTCTAAATTATTAATCAAATAATTTGTTAAAATCTTACGTTACTTTTATTTGTCTTGTAGTCGGTGAGACCGTATAGGGGATGTCTATACGGTCTCGGAGCGCTTCAAAAAGGATATAATCGAGGACGTCATGACGGTACCTCCATCGGTACAAGAGAGTTTTTCGCAACAACGGCGGATCGAAGATCTCGAAACACAACTTCGAGAAACTCGAGCC
>CM071871.1:36112646-36154480 GCA_036759665.1 Gynandropsis gynandra | reverse complement strand
TAGAGGTGGTGGTGATCGTGGCGGAGATGATATGGACGCAACCGATCTGAACGATTTGTAATAGGAAATAGTTTTAATTTTAATGTGTTTTTTCAAATTTTCCAATGCGCATCTGTTGGCAACGCTAACGGGCATCCGTTGGAACGTATTTCCCGCCAAATCTTTTCCCGCCAATTTGCAACGGGCATCCGTTGGCAATACTAACGGGCATCCGTTGGAACGCATTTCCCGCCAATTTGCAACGGGCGTCTGTTGCTATTTCCCGCCACATGGCAACGAATGTCCGTTGCAAAGATGAATTTTTCTCCGCCTAATTTGCAACGGTGATCCGTTACAACCTTTTCCAACGGGCGTCCGTTACTATATGTCCAACGGAAAAATCCGTTATCAGGCCGTTGCAACTTTGCAACGGATACTATCCGTTGGAAGTCCGTCACGAATTGCAACGGATCCTCATTTGCAACAAACTTTTCGCAACGGACGGAAATCCGTTGGCGGCCGTTGGAAAAGGCTGTTTCCAACGGATTTTTGGCATTTTCCAACGGATATCTCCATTCGAAAATGCCAGTTTTTTGGTAGTGTTCTGCCATTCCCATGCTTGATCTAGAATATCCTGACTCAACAATTTCCAGATATTATTGAGAAAGACGAGATGAGAGAGAACATACCTCCATGGATAATCTTTGTAAAACGATATGTTGCAAAGATGCAAGCCTCAGAAGAAATTAGAAATATCGAAAATGATGTTTCACAGAACATCATTGAATTGGAAAAGAGGTTGGCAGCTGTTGTTTCTGAAATCAGAATATCCAAAAGGAATTGAAGAACATCTCGAAGCTGAACAAGAGTAAATTAGTGTAGTTATAGAATCCATGATCGTTCATTCTGTTTCTAAATCTAATTTATATGTTTGAATTTCCTATCACAAAAACATGGGGAGAAAATGAAGAAAGGAGGGCACAATCGAGCAAAGCGGCAGGAAAAGACCGAGAGAATAATTTGTGTTTCGTGTTCATATCTTGTGTTCCTATTTAGAACCTATTTTCTAAGTACACTTGTTATGACTTGATAGTCTGAACGTTTTTTTTTTCAGTGTATTTAAATGCATGAACTCGTATGAATGTTTTTATTGCATTAATATGTTATTTGAATTCTATGTGTTCCTTGTTTGTGTTTATGTGATAAGAATTCAAAGGAGGAGATTATTAATGCAATATTTTAGGAATATGTGAGATCTTTTGAAAATCAGGTTGTTGAGTAGATTAATGAGAAGAAAGATTCAAAGAGAAAAATGAGGAGAAGTAAAGGGAGTCAAGGAGAAGTAAAGGGAGTCAAGCTGTGACGGAAAATGGCGAGCATGTGGGCCTGGATAACCAAAGGGTGTACCTGGTCACACGAGAAATTGGATGTGTTAACATACTATAAAAAGTAGTTGACGCATCTAGGGTGAGGGATCAAGGAAGTACGACAAACTAGTGAAAGCAGATCACGAAGTTGTGCAAGTGTAATTAGAACGATACAATGAAATGTTGAGAGAAATAATTTGCGTATATTTACATCTAACTCAAGAGGAGTTATTCGCGAAAATCTTAAGTGCATTGTAAAGAAAAATAAGTGTGTTTAAAAGATTGATTCGTAAATGAAGCTATTATTGTTTCATATATTTGGTTCTCTTGATTCTAATTATTGTTTAACGGTTCCGTTCTACTATTTTCATATATGATATTTATTTGTTATTGTTCAATTTAATATAAATAAAGCAATTTATATGTAAGACATAATTAAAATATGATTGTATTTAAATGATTTTTTAATTTTCTATTTGTTGAATCGTCAAATTGAAAATATAATTATTATACATACGGATAATATCCACAATAAAAATCTTATACAATTCATTAAAAATAAAATTTGTTACATTATGGTGTTACCACCTAGCATCGAAGTTGAAATCACTTAAACAATAATTTATGACATTCATTAATTTACATTACATATATTAGTACTCATTTTTTTATCATTTTATTAGTTATCCATTTCTTCATTTTCTATCATTTATGAAATTTTCAACCACTTAATATATTACAATTAATACAAGAGATAAAGGAGTTGGAGCTTTTTTTTCGTACATGAAAATAAGGAAACAGAAGGAAGTGGATTTGTAAAACAACTCGGCTTGCGGTTCACTCATGACGTTTGGCTGGAATGAGTTTGAGCCACGACGAATTGGGACATTTAGCATCGAGATGAATTGGGAGATCTGGGACATTCGTCCGTTAGAGTCTTCAACCTCCGGGCCAAAGAGCACCCTCCAATCCTAGGGTGGAACAAGCAGGACCCAAGATACATGGCCATCATTGTTACGGTAGAGTGATCGCTCTATGGTATCAGTGATCCGGAAGAAAATGAAAAAAAAAATATTTGGAAAAAAAATAAGAAGATCTGAAACAAGAGCGAGATACGTGGAAAAAGACAAAGAGAGATGAAGATTAAAGAGTGGTTCTAGAAGATAGAAAAAGAAAAATAAATTTTTAAAACAACATACGAAGGAACATTACCAAAACACATGCTTGTTTACATTGAAACATCCAACCGTTAAAAACATAAAACGATATTGCAACAACAAAAATTCGTTGATATTTTATCAATGCATGCTAACAGATGTATTTGTTGAAATATTCTACGGATACCTATCAAAAGTATCCGTTGAAATTATCAACAGAACATCTGTTGATATCATATAAAACTTTTAACAGATTATACTGTTAAAATCTATTAGTTATTGCATAAATTATTAATTCATTGAAACAATAATCATGCTTATTAATGAGCATTAGATGAAACATTTAGCAAGAATTTTAAAACCTTAAATGAATGTTTATGGATAAATTTGATAGATAATTGTAAAATATCAACAGATGAAAATTAATATTATGACGGTTAAATGAAAAAAATAGAAAAAACTAAAAATAAAATAAAATTTAATAGTATTTAGAAATAAAGTTTTGTAATATAAAACTAAATACCCTCTGCCATCTCGGGAGGTGGTCGCATCAAAATTAAATGTTGGATTTTAACGTCTTGGCATTGTATTGTCGGTATGTGATGGAGGTGGTTTATACAATTGACCAATCATTAGTTCGATGATACTCTCTATATGATGCATCTTAGATGTATAATCTTAAACATGACATCGAGTCTCTACTAGAAATTTAGAAATTCCAAAAGAAATTTCTGGACGGATTTGCGGTCGGATTGTGGAAGAAATACCGACGACAAGATAATTCTGTCTGTATCATCTATCCGAAAATTTCCGGATGGAAGAGCAATCCACAAGTCGTCCATATTTTCGGACGGATTTGAGACAGAAAAATAGATCGTCGTGGATTACGTACAAAAAGTGCCTATCCATAAATTTGCAGAGACAAATGAGTCCGTACGCAAATTTACGGACGAGTACGCGAGTGCCGTTTGGATTTAGGGACGTTTTGATGACTCGTCGGAAAATATTAGTCTTGGTCCATAATCCATCTTTAATAAGTCCAAAAATTATCTGTTTAACCCCGTCCTACATTCATCTATTTCTCACACACATTACAAAAAAACAGGCATTTTCCAACGGACATATCCGTTGGAAAATGCCCAAAATCCTTTGGAAACGACACTTCCCAACGGACGACAACGAATCAGCCCGTTGGGAATCGATCTTTGCAAATCGGGATCCGTTGCAATTCGCAATGGAAGTGCAACGAATAATATCCGTTGCAAAAGTGTAACAGAGAGACCAAAGGACGCATCCGTCGAAATGTTTTAACGGAAGCCCGTTGAAAGTTTTGTGACGAATGTGCGTTACAAACTTCCAACGGATGCCCGTTACAACTTTGCAACGGATGCTCGTTACAAAGTTTCAACAAATTTCCGTTGACATCTTGGCGGCAAAAAAGAGCGCGAATTTAAAATTTCCAACGGACATCCGTTGGAAACTAGCCAGAAAGAGCGACGGACGTCCGTTGCAATTCGGCGGAAAAGGGCAACAGACATCCGTTACAACTTGGCGGGAAAATATTGCAACGGATGACCATTGCAAATTGCAACGAGCATCCATTGGAAACGTGATTAAAAAAACATAAAAGAAATAATAATTTTTAAACTAAAAAGTTTTTTTATTAAAATATTAAAATTGTTTAACAAAAAACATTAAAATTTAAAATAATTCTATTATATCTTATTTAGATCGGTTGCGCCCATATCATCTCCGCGATCACCACCACCTCTAGACGGAGTTGCATCCGAATCGAGACCCGGTTCTTGCTGCGGCATTGATCCCCTCACCTGGCTGGACAACAACTCAATGACGCTCTCCAAATGCTGTATTTGAGAGGTTTGTTGTGCCTCATGGCCTCTAATTTCTCGAAGTTGTGATTTGAGCTCCTTGATCCGCCGTTGTTGCATAAAACTCTCTTGGACAGCGGGAGGTACCGTCGTGGCATCCTCGACGATATCTTTTTGAAGCGCCCCGAGACCGTATAGACGCCTCTTATATGGTCTCACCGACTACAAGAAAAAAAAATGAAAGTTAGATTTTTACAAAATATGTTATTAATAATCGAAAAACAAAAGAAACAGTTTTTATCTCTAAATAAATTTTGTCCTTTTGTAAAGGACTCAACTCATCGGGAGTCGAACCGTAAGCTTATGATTATTGTGTAATCTTCTCCGTCACAGCTTCACGGCTCTCTCCGCTCTAGGATCGACGAGTTCGGGTTCGTGAACCTCTTCTCCGACGACCGGCTTCTCCTTAGCGTGGGTTTCCAATACCAGCTCAGGAAGAGTCGGTTCTCTTCCTATCTGTTGTATCTGTAATATAAAATAACATAATCAAATAAATATTTTAGAAAAAATTTTGAGTAAACAAAATTTTACCAATTCGTATTTTTTTGGGAAGGATTTTGATCCCGAAGTATGGCGATGCGGACCTTCTCCGTGAAATTTCTCGCCGTACTGACATTGTTTGGCCTTGTCGCTCTTAGCCTTGAATTCTGCAGAATCCCAATGTTGAATCATCTGATTGAAGACCACATCCGTTGCCCATGTCGGTTTGCGATTGTTGCTGTAATAGTTGCGTTTTGCGTTGTTCATCATCAGACGCATCCGAACTTGCATGTCGTGCATCCATGCTGAGTACATGCGCGTTGTATCCTTTCGTCGCCATCTGTATGAGCGCTGCAAAATAATTTATAAATTTTTAGTTTTATAACATATATATAACTAATAATTTGAAATTTAATGTAATGTAAAACTTACGATAAAAGTGTGCCACCATCGCTGGCGCACGACTTCTGGCGTAACTTGCCAGGAATAATATAATTGGTCTTGTAAGGACGCTTGAATAATGTTGTTGTTTGTGTGTTTGAGTACATCATCCACGTCAAACCTGCAAATCGAAATTACAAAGTTAGATAATATTTATAACTTATAATAATACATATGAAAATAATAACTTTTTTTACCATAACATCATGACAGAACGTTCAAGATCGATAATCGGAAGGGTTCGACGCCCATCGAAATTATCGATCAAGGAATGGATATCTACCATATCGTTCTCTTCATCAAATATTGGCAGTGCCGATATTGGTGAAGGAAGACGATATGTTGGTGGTGGAGGCGGGGGAGGAGCTCCCGCTGAACTAGCCAATATTCCCCCGATCCTATAAACCGTCTAGCCTTCATTTTTTTCTACGGTTTGTAAATGTATTTGTGTGTGAAATGTAAAGATTGAGAGGATTTTAAGAATGTGATTTGTGTTGAAAATGAATCTGTTCAACGGGTTTATATAAATAGAACTTTATATTTATATTGATGTCATCTCAACGGACGCAATAATTGATGTGACGTTGTCCAATTCCAACGGGCATCCGTTGGAAATGCGTATTTTCCCGAGGCAACGGACGGAGAAATGGCGGCTCGTCTCCCTTTGCAACAGTCATCCGTTACAATTTCCAACGGACGCCTGTTGGAAATTCTGCAGACTATGGTATACATCATTACACTTTCTAACGGGCATCCGTTGGAAATTGTAACAGATGACCGTTGCAATTTTCTAACAGGCGTCCGTTGGAAATTTGTAATGGATGCCCGTTAGAATAGTTTCGACCGTTGCAGGTTCCAATGGATGCCTCTTGAAAATTTTGTAACGGGTGTCCGTTAGAATGTTCCAATGGATACCCGTTAGAAATGTGGAAAACTTAGAAATTTTTTCTAAGTGTCGGGAACATTTTGTGTTTCAACAGGTATCCGTTAATATTTCCAATGGATGCCCATTGGTTTTAGATAATTCTAAATTCTAATACATTAAACACCGTTTATATAAACTGTTTGATTGTATTAAAAATTTTGATTGTTCGATTACACATCATATACATTACTACACATCATGGACTTTACACGTCATGTACATTACATATCATCTACATTTATTACAAATGATACATATTATTGTATTTACATTTCTTCTTCATTAGATTCATCGATGGGCGATTCTTCCTTCGATTCTTCATTGAATTCATCACTATTTTCATCTTCAGCATCTTACGGTTCAACGTCTTCATAATCGCATATCAATTCTTTGTCTATGTCAGTTCTCGCGAGAATCTGCTCGCGATCTATATCAATTAAACGAATCGGCTGCAGTTGATCGGGTTGCAACGGATCTTGTTTATCATCAAAGCTTATGATCCCTCGTGGCTTGATCTATACTATGGTCCACCACTCTTCTCTTCAATGTTTCAATGTTGTTGGATATTGCACGTAACATACTTGATCTGCTTGATCTATTGTGATGAATGGATCATATTTACCATATTGTCATGCCGGATTGACGTCAATTCCTCTTCAACGGTTTTTTCGAATTGCAGGTCTTACAGTTGGGTCAAACCACTGACATTTAAAAAGCATCACCTTCAACCCAACGAGACCGAGATATTCCACTTGTATGATTTGGTGCAAAATGACGTAGAATTTATCACCCTCTATATCACTATTAACGCAAATGCCATAATTGTATGTGCTTCTATTTTTTCCGTGTTCGTACGTGTGGAACGTGCAGTTGCGAGTAAACAAGATTGGCCAACACATGACATTTCATGTGGGACCATTAGCTAAATCTTTTAACAACATAGGAAGTCTTTCAACAAAACATTTCACCTGTACGTATCATAAAAACAAATTAATGCTTTTTATGATAAATGCAATTCATTTTAATAGATGTGTACACGAGTACTTACGTAGTCTCTCAACCACGAGCCATAATGTTGAACTTTCATGTCTGTGACTGTGAGTTCATTTAGATGAGGATATGTACCAAGTACTTCTTCGTCAAATATCCTGTATAATAAAAATACGTTAAATTTGAATATATATATATATATATATGTAAAAGATTGAAATTAATATCTACGAGTACCTTTCGAACAGTAATAACTCTTGACAATTAAGTAGTATATATGTGTGGACGTGATTATACTCCTCTGGTGTTAACCAAAAGTCCTCGGATTTACCTCCTGTACGTTCAATCGGTGTAAACATTTCAGAAATTGTGCCAAACTGCGGATTATAGTGATACAAATAGTTTGTGTGATCATCTGTTGCACGTCGTTCTTTCGTTTGAATATGCGACTCGAAATAAAATGTGTTGAAATATGTGATTTCTTCCAGCAAGTATTGTTTGACAATAGATCCTTCAACTGTTACTTTTTTTTTGCTTTTTTCTTTAAATGAAAGAAAAACCTTTCGAAAGGATACATCCATCTGAATTGAATTGACCAACCAAGTATTGCCTCATCTGGTAAATGTATTGGCAAATGCTCGATGACATCGAAGAATGAAGGCGGAAAAACTTTTTCCAATGCACATAATACTTTAGAGATATTGTTATTCATTAATTCCAAGTCATCCCTTTTTAAATTCCTCGAACATATATCTCTAAAAAATATGTCGATTCCGCATAACACATCGTAAACATTCCGTGGTAAGAGCTCAACAAATGCAATTGGAATGAGCCGCTGCATGAAAACGTGACAATTGTGACTTTTCAATCCGATCAGCCTCGAACCAACAATATCCACACACTGAGCAATGTTCGATGCATATCCATCGGGAAACTTAACGTTCTCTTTTAACCATTTTAATAATGCCGTTTTCGCCAGACCAAACAATCTGAATACCGGGATAGGTGACTTTCCATCTGTTAATTCCAACTCAAGTTGTCGACATATTGATTTCAAATCTTTTCTTGATTGTATATTATCCTTGGTTTTACCTGCTACATTCAAAACAGTATTTATGATGTTATTGAAAAAGTTCTTTTTTCGATATGTATAACATCTAAATTATGACGTAAAATCAATGATTTCCAGTATGGTAGTTCCCAAAAGATAGTACGTTTATGCCAGTTATGCCATTGACCTTGACCTTTTGGTTTACGATGCCCATGATCTCCACTGTATTCTACCGATTCTTGTAAATCGCCCATTCTGTTCAATCTTTCGTAAAGGATTTGTGTTCCGGTTTGCATGCACGGTGCCTCTTCTTTTTGTACCACGTTCTTCCGAATTTTTTTTATCTTTCCGGAAAGTATGGCCACAAGGAAGAAATCTTCTATGACAATCAAACCAACATGGTTTCTTACCATGTACTAGTCGAAATGAATCTGTATCCTCCATACAATATGGTCATGCCAATCTTCTGTGCATGCTCCATCCAGATAACATTCCATAGGCAGGAAAATCGCTAATTGTCCACAACAAGACCGTTTTCAATGTGAAATTTTGCTTAGTAGTGACGTCATAAGTAAGGATTCCTTCGTTCCACAACTGTCTTCATTCATGAATTAAGGGCTGAAAAAAGACATCAAAACTTTTCTTCGGATCTTTTGGTCCTAGAATCAGCAACGTCAGAAACATTACCTCTCTTTTCAATCACATCTCGGGAGGCAAATTATAGGGAGAAAAATCACCGGCCACAGAGAATATTGATTTCCTGATTGTCCATATGGACTAAAACCATCCGTGCACAGGCAAAGATATACGTTTCTCGTTTCATACGCGAACTCATTAAATATTTCATTGAAATCTTTCCAAGCCTTACCATCCGATGGATGTTGCATTATACCTTCGGGTGTTGAGTGTTCTGCGTGCCATCTCATTGCCGCAACGGTTTTTTCGATTCATATAACCTTGTCAACCTGTTTGCTATAGGCATATAGAACATTTTCTTGTATGGTTTATATTTACGTGAAGATGGTTTTTTAGGCTGAAATCTGCTTGCACCGCAAAACTTGCATTCCATCAAGTCTTTATCATTTCCCCAAAACAACATGCAACTTTTTCTACAAACATCAGTTTTCTCATGTGGCATTCCTAAATCTTTTAACGCATTCTTTGTGTCGTAGTATGTCTCAGAAGCTTGATTATTTTCCGGTAAATATTCCCGCATTGTTTTGCAAAATGAATCCATGCAATTTTTTGGTCACATTGTAGTCTGTTTTAATACTCATCCATCTTGAAGATAAAGATAAGCGAGACTCAACTTCACGATAACCTTCATATATAGGTTGTTTCACCGAATCCAATAGGTTGAAGAATCAAAGTGCATCGATGTTCGGCATCTGTTCATGCGTTTCTTCATTAACAGCTCCAAGAAAAACATCTCACACCATTTTCACATATGGATTGGTCGTTGATGCTTCATAAATAACTTCTTCATTTCGTTCTACTTCTGCATCTTGTACAATATCTTTAACACCGCATTTTCACCGTGAAAAAACCAAATTTCGTAATTTTCAACGAAACCCACCTTTTAAAGATGTTTGCAAACAATTTCTTGACTTTGATACTTCATGTTTTTGCATCTTTTGCATGAACATAACATCGTCCCGCGTTCTTGACACAAAGGTTGCATCGATGCAAAACTCATGAAGTGCTCCAATCCGTGTAAGAATTATTGCGTCATCTCTTCGGTTATAGGATCTTTTCTTCTAAACATCCACTCTCTCAATCTATATATATTTCAATTTGAAGAAGACGACATTTTGTTGAAAATATTTTTGTTATCGACGGTTTGATACACTCTTTGGCATGATCTAAATAGTGAACATTCTAACGGGCATATGTTGGAAATTGTAACGGATGCACGTTGGAGGTTCATGTGAATTTATTTAAACTGGTGAATCTCGAAATTAAAAATTTCAACGGGCATCCGTTGCCAATTGTAACGGGCATCCGTTGCAAATTCCAATAGATGCCCGTTGAAATCCTATCCAACGGATTAGTGCCCGTTGAAAGTGCTTATAACTCCGTTACAATCCATTATTTTTGCATATTACAATATTTAGATCTTATGAATTATGATTTTGTTTATGTAATTATAATTGATTTCATTTCGAACTTAAGGGGTGAACAAAAACCGAAATGATGTGAAATATATAATCAAAAGTTAATTTCAACATTTTTATTTCCTTACATTATTTTTCTTTTGAAACTAAAATTTCATTAAGATCTCTTACAATTACACTATGACATATTGTAACAATAACCTAATAAAAACATTTAGGAAATGGCTTCAACTCAGAGTCAAAGTGTTGAACTCGACTCGGATCCTTTCCGCCGACACCTCGTTCGTCAAAACCAGCATCTTTGTGTCCATTACCGAATTTAAAACCACCCTCTTAAACTGCATCACCACCGGGAATCCTTTTCCGGATCCCAGCGGTAAAACAGTTTATGAAGGTTGTTTTGAATTCAACAATGGATATTAAGATGCTTGTTATTGATGATTTGAAGCAATCTTAGGTTCCCATATAAATAGCCAATTTTCCAACGGACATCCGTTGGAAATTGCAACGGATACCCGTTGGACGATCACGAGAATTTATTTCGACCGGTGAACCTCGAAATTAACAATATAAACGGGCACCCGTTGCAATTACCAATGGGTATCCGTTACAATATGCAACGGATGACTGTTGCAATTTTTTCCCTGTCTTCTAATGGGTCTTCCAACGGAGAATGCCAACGGATTATATTCGTTACAAATCTTTTAAAAATTGCGATGCATTGCAACGGAGATGGAAAAAGAAAGTATCCGTTACAACTCCATTGAAATTTGTAACAGACTGTAACGTATTTAGGCCCGTTGAAAATATCAATAAATCTGTTACAATCCGTTGTTTTTTGCGTCCAACGGACGGATCCGTTGCCCTGTCCGTTGGAAAGAACAAGTTTTTTTTGTATTGACAAAATTATCATATATTTCACAACATACCTTCTTAATATTTCTGATTATAGTGACATCATCACCGAGATCGAATATTTTTTGTTTCTAGACAATGGATGTACATAACAATTGTTCCAAAAATCAAGGTGTATCGAAGTAGTTTATAGAAGGCCTTACACAGTTTATGACGATGGCGAAAAATAAAAAAGTTTATAAAGAAACCAGTAAATTGGTTTGTCTATGCATCAAAAACAAAAATGAAAAATTTGTAAATGAGAGAACCATTTGGAATCATATTTAGTTTAGAGGTTTTACTCCGAAGAATTTCATGTGGTTATCTTATGGAGAGAACTTTGCACCATGACCTAGTAATGTTGTGGAAGATTTTAGTAGGGGTATTGTACATCATGAAGTGTTTGAGACTTCACAATATGTAGAAATAAACCCTTATGTGGAAATGATGCAAAATGTATTTGATGAAAGAAATGAGGAAAATATTGAAGAAGATCCGAAAGAAGCGAAAAGTTTTTTTGAAACGTTAGAAAGTTCTAAGCATCCAATTTATGATGGTTGAAGAATGGTCTTTCATAGTTATCTCTATCTTCACGTTTGATGAATTTAAAGACTAGAAATAATCTTTCTAAGAATTGTATGGATTCTATATTGTAATTAGTACGAGATTATTTGCCTGAAGATAATAATTAGTAGAGTCATATTATGAGACAAAGAAGATGATGAGATCATTGGGTTTATTGCCATTTGAAAAGATTGGTGTTTGTCAAAACATTACATATGTTTTTGGAAAGATATATCAGATTTAAGTAATCGTCGTTTTGTAGAAAATATCGGTTTTATTTGACAAGAAATGGAAAATCGATTACGTATCGTCGTATGTGGTATTTACGAATTACAGATAGCATCAAAAGATTGTATCAATCTAAGAAGACTGCAAGCGACATGAGATGACATGCTGAACATTCAACGCGTTCTTCGTTTCTTAGTACTTCGAACCACATGTTCAAACGCAAAGTAGAAATACAGACAAATATTTTGATGGTGGTGTAATATTTTCATATCTAGTACCAAATGTTCCAGATATATTTTGCAAAATTGGTCGAACTGCTGGTAAGACGAAATATCTTTGGCTATCATAATGAGACCTCCACATTGCACATATGTATGTTTTACTCAACTGTAAATATCTAAGGCTTTTTGAAAAATAACATATGATAACTATGGATTCAATTGCGTATATGTATTCTATTTGTAATATTTACATAATTTTATAACATTTTATAGGGTATTTGATGATATATTGAAGAATACATATGTGAACATTGATGAATCTCAATTCTAGGAAATTAAAGAAAAAGATTTTAAATAATATGCAAGTAAATGATATTTTAAATATAAATAAATTACTTTTAAATAATATTTCGACGCTTTCTCGACGATTTTTTCCTCCATATTGCAAATTAAGATGGACAATCACCCATTGTGGATACAAAATCTTTTCAAAAGATCGATTGTAAACTTACAAGTTGACCATTGTATTTTACACGTGGTTACTACTTTTACACTTACGAACACGTGAAATTAAAGTGAACTATGAACTATGATGTATGTGTGAAAGGTGAAAGCTATAGTGACTCGACCAACGAACTAGATTTTTATGAGATTTTGAAGGAAAATTTTCAATTCGAATATCCAAGTTTTATTACTACTCTAAAACTACGTTATCCATATCACGTAAGACATTCTGGATTATATTGATTTATATTTGACTTTTTTATAGATTACATCGGCTTAAGAGTGATGTTATTTCGATGTGATTGGTACTTCTAATAATTGATCGCGGAACAAGAACAAACAAAGTTGGCATTGTAGAAGTTAAGTCGACACGAAGACATGAAAAATACGAGCCTTTTATTCTTGCATCACAAACCAATAAAGTTTGGTACGTTTTGATATCCACAGTTTAGACGATCTTCAGGTTGACCTCCAACGGGTAAATTTATCGACTGCACATAAAAGCAACAATTGACAATACAACAACAAACCACCGAGATTGTTTCTATTGATGAATTTAGTGTTGAAGAACTTGTGCGTGGTGAAATCGAAGAATTTGAAACAAATGAAGATGATATTTATGAAGAGATAAAATAAAAAAAGAAGAAGAATTTGAATCAAATTCGGAAACCCAAGAATCGACAGAAGATTTATTTGACTCTGAAGATGATTCAGGTTAACCTTGTTATCGAATTTTGAAAATATTAAAAGAATTGTTTCTATTCGTTAAATCCATTTCTTAGATGTTGAGAATTCGTGATATAAAAATATTTGAAAGCGAACAATATGACGAGTTAAAAAGTTAATATATTAATTATAAATATCATATTTCTTGAATTAAGATCTATATAATCATGAATCTATTTACTAAAATTCATATATTAAACAACTTATCGATTAATTATATTATATTCAATAGATGACACAAAATAAAATTTTTACAATCAATATTTAGAGACGAATTGCACATGGATATGGGTCGTCCAGATTGCGGATAGATTGCAGATGGATAAGACTCGAGATATGTGGGTGCATACGGATTACAGACGACATCATTCTTACGGACGGACGTTTCGGAGCCGTCCGCAAGTGCAGACCGACGTGTCTGAGCCGTCCGCAACAATGGACAGACATGTTAGTGCGTCTGTATTTTGGACGAAATTCTAACACCATATGTAAGCTACATGACGTTGTCTGTCCATCTATCTGTCCTTCCATCTCTACCGTTCGTCCATCTTTACAGTGTCGACACCGTCCCTCTCTACCGTCTGTCCGTCCGACACCATCTGTCTATACCATCCGATGCCGTCCGTTTGTCTGACACCGTTCATTTGTGCTGTCAAGTGTTTGTTGAAATGCCTTTGGAATAAGTTTAGTTAGATTTGGAAAATATTTGTTAGATTTGGAAAACTAATTTTTTTATTATATAGAATCTTATGGATTATGGTTAGTTGAAAATTTGATTATTTAAGGTAATAAATCATGTGTTAAATTATATATACTAATGAGTTCGTTAAATTATATTGAAATCTTTGTTAGTATAAGTCTTTTTAAAAGACACAGTGAATAAAAAAAATATATTAACAACGACTAAAATATTTCAATTTTAAATTTTAGTATGTCACATTTTGGTGCAAAAGACGGTAGCACGAGAAACCGTTCTAATTCGTAGGAAAGTGCTAATGGTTGATTTCCTGCATAACAAACATGACAATCTGATTCAGAATTTTCGAAATTTATGAATTTCAATTTATTCTCGAACACTTGATCGACACAATATATGCTATATCCGTAGTATAAATAGATGCCACCACTGCTCGAACTAATAATGCATCACGATCTTCAGATACATCATGAAGCAACGGTGGAAGAAAATTTATCAATGGATGAGAAAAGACGCAAACTTTCTTAATTAGACCCGAATTATGAAAACAGTGTACAATGGTACATATCATTTAATTAAAATGTAAATTTATAAATATTTAATTAATTTTTAATTTATCTTAATTTTGATTTTTAGGTTTGGTTGTGAAATGTAAATTTATAAATAGTTAATTAATTTTTAATTTATCTTAATTTTGATTTATAGTTTCTGTTATGATAACTTTCTCATCATATAACTAAGACGATGAAAACTGATTACGATCATCCATGTTATAATTGGATGCGAATCGATCCCGATATTAAGGAACATTGGTGGAAATCTTTTGTGGTATGTTTTAATAATATTTATTTTTATTAAATTTCAAATAAAATAATCATTTGATGTTTTCAGAAAAATTTATTTGGCTCCCAAGATTATCGGACTAGTTCTGAATTTGAACGGGTTGCGAGAGTTCGTCTAAAAGCTCTCGTAAACGATTGAAAAAAAGATCGAGACAAGAAAGGGAAAACTGTTTGGATGGAAGATAATATCTGAGAGCAAAGGTGCGCTTATTGGGATTATCCCGAATTTAACCAAAGAAGCGAGCGATCAAGTCAATCTCGCCATTTTGATAGAGAAGGATACGAGATGAGCGCACATACAATAGGATCTCATTCTTTTGTGGAAGTTTACAGAGATTTGGTAAGATTTATAATATTATTTGTGAATTTATACAATTCACATTTGGTTAATATTAAAAATATATATTTAAAATTTAATCTAGACAAATGAGAAGAATCTGAACCATCATATGTAGAATTGCGTGAACGTACACATATTAAGAAGTCTCATGGTTTGTGGGTAGATGGAAGAGCAAAACGTGTTCATGAAGATGTTCAGGACATGAAATCGGAACGAGTGTCGCAAATTCCATCAAGAGAAGACGAAACACAACCTTCTCTTAGTAAAAAAAGTCTACAACGAGTTATATTTGAGGTAATTTTTAAAATTTTAATATAAATTTGTTACTTATAATTGTAATTAAATTTCTATATTTGTTTCACAGTTAGTTACACCATATAAATGTTGTATTTTTGGTCTTGGAGGAATGACATCACAACATTCAAGTTCCACCAAAGGTAAATCAAAAGCAACAGAACACGAAATACGAAATACTATAATGAAATTGCTTGAGTCGCATCAAGAATATGAAAGATGTCATAAAAAATCAGAAAGACAACATCAATAGTTGATGCTCATGTTGAAGGCAAAAATGTCTGCCATTGATTCGGAGGCATACAAGAACAATGATTCCAATGACGATAATTTGGAAATACCACTGAAAGATTTGTAATATATATGACATAATTAATTATTATTATTTAAAAAAGAATATTAAGTTAAATTCAATTGTGATTTAAATTTTTTATTTAAAAAATTGCGGGCAACATGTTCCGTCCGCAAGCCGCTCCCGACATTGGGGAGGAAAAGGCTGACTGTCCAAAAATTTACGGACGATCGTGGGGCATCCTGAAATTTCATGGATGACAACAATTTATCCGCAAATTATAAGGATGGGTCACTGACCGTTCATAAATTTCGCGGGTCGAGACTGTTGTCATCCGCAAATGTCAAGGACGACCATGAACCGTTCGTAATTTCCCGACATATTTCCAGTGACTTCTCCGTCTGTAAATTGGTCACCTTTCCTTTCGTTTTGTGGACGACATTTGGTCTGAAATTGTGAACAATTTATGGACTAAGTTAACCATCCGTATGTACGGACAGATTGCAGACTTTTTTGATTTGGCGACGCTTGTTTGCGGACTACTAGCTTCCACCCCTAATTTGTCCCCAAAAATATTTAGGGACGGATTAGGGACAGATTCATCCGTTTCTAAACCTTGATTTTCTAGTTGCGAGTTGCTGGATGCATCGTTCTTGAGTCTATATCTCCGAAACCGTGGGGGTATAGTCATGGAATTTTCTACAATATGTTTTTGTAATTGTATCTTATATGATCGATTCAATTACATATATAAAAATTTAACATTATTATAATAAAAAAATTCTTTAATTAAATTTAGCGATAAAGAATAGAAAATTTTGTCTATAAATATATGTTATCCTTTCGGTGTAAAGTGAGTTCTGGAGAAGAATTGACGACCTACGATTCCCGTATTATCTTCTCTATCAAGACATTGATAATTTATTTTTGCTTGAGGATCGACAAACTTGTGTTATTCACCATCTTTCTTGATGATAGTGCTCGTCTTTGCATGTGTCTCGACCATAAGCTTAAGAAGCATGGATTCTCTCGTCGTCCTCTATATCTAAAATATTAAAACGTTAACTTAATTATATAAAACTTATGAGTTTAAATATATATCAATCCATGTTCTCTTACTCGACGCCTGGTCGAACATCAATTTTATAGATCATCTCTAACCACTTTAGTTTCACCAAAACAACTCATATATATGCCATCAATCATGATTCGAAAAATCTAGGATTGATTCCATTCTTCACTTATAACGTCTCAATTTTCCCATTATGATCCGAAAAATATTATTGAGATCATTCCTCATTTAAAATATAGAAAATTCTCCACAAATCAATCACAAAAACTGAAATTCAGATAGAGAAAGATCAACACCTTAATTTTCTACGAAGACTAGACGATTCTCGATGATATCACTAAAAACCTCACGAATCAATTTTCTCATATTACAGATCCATTCAATTTATCAATATCCATAATATAAATCATCAAATTGAGAAAATAATCACAAAAATATGTTTAGAGATTTATCGCAATCTCGATTAGAACTCACCCATATTATTGGTAATAATACCAATAATAATAATAATAATAATAATTATAATAATAATAATAATAATAATAATATATTGAAAGTACCAACGTGCAATCCAACGGTCAACAGTTACCTCAATAGATCTTTCAATGATCCAACGTTGAAAATATTCTCAATGCAACAACGGTTGAAATATTGATAGTACCAACAAGTAACCCAACGGTTATTGATATTAGGAAATAAAGGGACTATTATACGATCCAACGATTTCGAAAGAAACAACATTCTAAGCACGATCCAACCATCCAAAATAAAAGACCATACACGATCCAACGGTTCTAATAAAAAGCAGCACCGCAAGAAGCTGTTCTTGCTCCCACAGAAACACATGAAATTTTGACACGCGCTAAAAAAAAGAGATTACATTTCGACAGATTTATTTATCCATGAATTCGCCGGATCCAACGGTTCTTCACACCCGACCCGTTTAGTTCTCGACCCGACCTGAGACGTCCGATGCGATCCGGGACGCAATCGCTGAATGGTACATTATGTCGTGAAACGTAGAGCCTTCAGCGGTTTTCCTCCTCAGCTGTTTCGCCTTCTCCTCCGTGAAGCACCCGGGCATGAATCTGTGACCAGATCGACTCGGATACTGACCCGACCCGGATATCTCAATCTTATCTGGAAGCGATTCCCTGGTCGTCAAGGAGATGTCTGCGTTCACGTAATCGGGAACGGAAGACCAGCCGAAGATCGGAGCCCACCAGGAAACCGATGAAGCGTGTTTCTTCGGGTTCGGGTCAGGTTTCCTGACGGATTTGGGTCCGGTTGTTGCTCGGATCGTCAAATATCTTTCAGTTGAGTACCGGATCACTGCCAGAACGTCAATTTTACGGCGACATTCCGGCGACTTTTCCGATGAGACCTCTAGTGCACACTTAGAGTCAAATTCCGAGGTTTCAAGCATGTTTAAGGGGCCTTGGATTAGATCTAAGGCCAGGAGGCTACAGGAGAAGATTCAAGACATCTCAGAAGCCCAAGAGATTCAACACCAAGATCATTTGAAGGGTTTAGAGCCTCACAAACTCATGCACCACACAAAGACCCATCAAGAGGAAGTGTCTTGGATTTTTGTCATTCAAATTCAAATTTTAATTCAAATTGTACCAAGAGAACCTATAATTTAGGGCTTATTTAGTGCATTGTCAGTAGAAATAAAATCTAGGAAGATTAGTGGTCAATAAGAGTCTGAGACTTTTGAATAAGTGTGTAATGTGGGAAGTTTGTTTTGGACTTCTTTCTTTTTAAAGAGGCACGCATGAATGATAAACAAATAAGTAATTTTCGAACCAATTACAGACCAAAGGAGCTGAGCTCATTGTTCTTGAGATTAAGAGATTCATCTCACACAAATCGATCATGTCCGGGACTTACTCGACTTTACTTATCAAGTAACGAACCATGGTTTTTTGTGGCGTCTTCTATCGTCCTAAGAGTTCTAGAGGTGCATATGGTCAAGGTTTTTGGACGGTCTCACTGAGATTTGGGCCAACGTTCTTCAGCATGTATCCGTCTACGGGTTCTAAGGCATCCATCCGTACGACCGAGTGAAACGCACGGTCCAGTCGCGCTTAAGTTGGTATCAGAACCACGTTCTCACGATTGTATCTATCCAATTCTTATTCATTTTAGTCCTAAAGGATTTTTTTGTTCTCTCTCTTGTAGGTTCAGGCAAGGAGTCATTTAGGGTTTAGATAAAAAACAAACGGCCAAAGAGCCAAAGAAAAACAAAGAGAAAAGAAGAAAAAAAATAAGAGAAAAGACACGACCAAAGAGCCTAAGAAAAGAAAAAAAAGAAAACTAAAAGTAGAAACAAGGAGCCCGAAGGGCCACTCCTTAGATGCTGAACCAAGGAGACACCATCCTAAGGTCATCATCAAAGAGCGACTCAACACACGAGAAACACACCACTCGCGGCAAAGCACTTGGACCCGGAAGACGAACACGTTTTGAAAACATGAACTCAAAGATAGGTAGTCCTAAGGAACCTAAGATCAGTCCACCAACGGATCCCAAAGGAACCTAGTAGACCTCACAATCATCAAGGACTAAGCTTGATAAGAAGGTTGAGTGATTATCTTCGCTTGAATTTTTTTGCCGTAGGTTATTTCTCAATTTCTTTTGCGTGAGTACTAATTTATTTTGGTCACATTTTCTTTGATTCATCATGTCCAATGAGAGTGAAGGATCAGTAAATCGAGTACCGGAGCCTCAAGTGACATGAGAGGAATTTCAAGCTCTCCAAGAGCAAATCAAAAATCTCATGCGTCTCCTAACGGTTCAACAAAAAACCACCGCGGCTCGAAAGGGGAGAACCGGCTCATCCAAGTCCTAATCATGATCAAGCCAGGCCTAGAATACCACCTAGGGGAGGCCAATAACCACATCCTAGAGCTGACCTAGGAGAGGACGAAGATCATATTGCAAACTTGCATTTTGGTCGATACGGCGGGAGAGGTGCAAACGAACCCTCCGATGATGAAGATGACCTACCCTTCATGGCAAGACGAAGGCAAGGGGGAAGATCAATACATAGATACTTCAATGACCATGAAAACTGTGGTGTGAGAGTGGACATTCCCATGTTTACTAGGGGTAGCGATTTGGAGGCACACTTGGAGTGGAAAAGACGCACGGAGATGGTGTTTGATCTCCGCGAATATACCGAACAGCGGCGGCAGCGGCGGCGGCAGCGGCAGCAGCGGCGGGCAGCAGTAGTAGTATCAAGGTCGATGCACTCAAATCAAGATATAAAGATGATCGCCAACCCGCCACTTAGACCCGAACCATCGAAGGAGTATCAAGGTCGATGCACTCAAATCAATTTTAAATCATGCTTTTAGGCATTATTTCCATCGACAGCGGAGTGTTAGTGTGCGCTCTTAATCTGCAAAATAAGCTCGGTTTCATACGATCTAATAATTCTCATAAAAAATAAGTAAAGCATCGTCTATACGAAGTATGACCATTTGGATAGGGAGAATAAACGACAAACTTGCCTAGCAACCTCGTCTAAACCTCCCACAAGCAACACTAGGATTCCCAAAAAATTACGACATATTATTTTTCAGCCGACTAATAAGCTCTAACGCTTAGGAAAAACCTAGCTCAAACATGCAAAATCTCACGGAAAAGGCAAACTTCTTAAGTATCCTAGGTTTAAGGTTCATCTCAAAACGTGGCACCGGACAAGTGCCTGAGACGAATCTGACTCACGAAAGCAAAAACAAACTAAAAATTATAAAATCAAAAGAAAATGAAACGAAATCACCTGAAAAACGTGAGTTGCTCCCCCAGACTTGAATTGAACGACGTCCTCGACGTGAAGCTCCGATGGAGGGTAAGGGAAGTAAAGTCACGTTTGTTGTGATATTTTTTGTGTTATTTTCTTTTTTTTCTTAATTAACGGAGTGTTAAACTAAAAAAACTAAGAAAAATAGAAAACAACAGCTGGGTTGCCTCCCAGAAAGAGCTTATTTAACGTCGTTAAGTTTTGATGTCTTCATTCCTCATCGTGTGCGATGGGTGGATCGGAAAGGGAAATGGAGTTTCCACTTTCGATCGATTGAACGGTTTGGTAGAGCTTTAGTCATTGTCCATTAGCTTTGAATGTTCCGCTCGAATGGCTCCATAGTTCCACTTCTCCATGTGTGAAGACTTCTCGTACCTGAAAATGACCAGACCAACAAGACCGAAGGTTGCCCGAGAAAAGCTTAGGACGAGAATTGAAGAGTAGAACTAAGTCACCTAGTTGGAAGTCATGAGGTAGGATCTTTTTGACGTGCCATCCCTTAGTCATGGCTTCTTTCTTTGGCACGTCATACATGGGATTCACTCGTTCGCTACCCGAGGTTGGGTCAATGGCATCTGCATCGAAAAGTTTTATGATGTATTTTTCTATTACCTCTTGCAAGTGCGGGTGCAGCCTCTTTTGAGTTTCGGTGGAAGGTTCGTGGCTATCTCCCGTAGAACTTCCGTGCGTACATATTGAAGAGCGGACTCTCCTACGCTTCTTTACGCGTGTGGTTTGTTTTCTCATCTCATCTGCACTCAAGTTAGCATTCTTAAAAGCATGATATATTTTATCGCATTCAACGTACTCATACCAAAAAGAAGACGGAGGTGGCTCGGGCTCAAGTTTGCACGTCTTCTCCACTGCGAAACCACCATGCATTTCGTGTGGTATCTCCTCACGTGGGGCATCTCCTAGTGCTGCAATAGCACTCATGAATTTTGTGTACAACTTGGCACCTTCATCCGTAAATCCTGCATCTTAATAAACTTGTGTTAAATATCATACAAGAGGATTATAAACACTTACTTGGTCAGGTGTGTTTTACGCTAACTCGTCCAGCGAATCGACTGTAAAGCAGGACTCTTCAAATGAGGGTCCGTTCATGGGGCTGGACAAGTTGAATTGTATCGTCTCATCTCCGACATGTAAGGAAAGCTTTCCTTGTTGTACGTCTATCATGGCACCTGCAGTAGCTAGGAATGGTCTACAAAGAATAATAGGTATCCTTGCATCTTCCTTTATTTCAAGTACAACAAAATCAGTGGGAATGAAAAGATTACCTACCTTGGTGGGAACATTTTCAACAATTCCCACCAGATATCTCACTGAATGATCTGCGAGGCGTAGACACATCTTTTGTAGATTTGAGATTCCCGAAGTCCATCCGTTTCAAAACCGAGTATGGCATGATGCTCACGCTTGCTCCTAAATCACACAAAGCATTGTCAATGTCAATATTACCTATTGTGCATGGAATGGAGAAGCTTCCGGGGTCCTTCAACTTTGGGGGCAACGTGTTATGAAGGATAGCGCTGCATTCCTCGGTGAGTGCTACCGTTTCGTTTTCTTCGATATGCCTCTCTTTGGAAACAATCTCTTTGATGAGTTTGGCATGATTAGGCACCTTTTGGAGGGCTTCCATGAATGGTATGTTGATGTCAAGCTTCTTGAGACCCTTTACAAATCTGCCCACTCGTTCTTCATTCTTACTGTTCACCAACTGTTGAGGAAACGGTATCGGAGGTTTGTACGCCGGTGGAACAACATATGGGTTATCTACATCTGGTTCAACTCCTTCCATAATCGCAATCGTACATTTGCCTTTTCTCATGGAAGTACCAGCAGCTTGCTCTTGATTTTTTGAGGGCGAATGCTCAATCCCATCACTGCTACACACAGAAATAGAGTTAACGTATTCTCTCGGGGTTTAATTCTGGTTTACCGGGAAGCTGTCCGGGATTCCGAGAGAATGAGGCAGTTTGCTGTGCTACGGAGTTCTCTAAACTCTTCACATGGTTGTTCAGGGATTCCATCTGAGTTTTGAGCTCGTTGATCACTGTCCCCACATCTGCATTGAATTTTGCTTGAGTCGATTGTTGCTGCCTTTGCTCCTTGATAAATTTGAGCATTACCGCCTCAAGGTTTGAAGAAGGGGCTTGAGGAGGTTGAGGAGCTTGCGGAACTTGCTAAGCTTGCTGAAATTGCTGATTTGTTTCTGGTACGTTTGCTGTCTTTGCTGAAATCCCGAATACTTCACCGGTTGAGTTGTTCGATACGAAAGATTCGGGTGATTCCTCCAATTCGGGTTGTAGGTATTCCCGAATTGTGTGTTTCCTTGCTGCTGGGAATAGTTCATCTGTTCGAAGTCTTCATGTACCGTGCATTGAGATGCTACATGCTATGTATCTCCGCAATTCACACAGTACATGGCGTTTGCTGCATTGCCCGTCGCTCTGCTCTGATTTGGCTCGTATAGGCGACAAGTGCTGTTAAGCATACCTCTCGGTGTTGACCACATGGTGTGGTTCATGGCAAGGTTATCGATCAGCTCGTATGCCTCCTCAACGCTCAGATCCATAAATGATCTTCTAGCAGTGTTATCCAACGTCGTTCAGTGTTCGTCTGAAATTCCGTTCTAAAAGGTTTGGATAACTTACCACTGCTCGAGACCGTGGTGTGGACACATCTGTAGAAGATCCTTAAATCTTCTCCACGCTTTAAACAACGTTTCTCCATCTCTGCATCTAAACGTTGTGATTTCCCCCCTCATCTGATTCATCTTGCTCGGACGAAAAAATTGTGAGAGAAACAATGTGCAGAGCTGGTCCGAAGTCGTGATTGAACTAGCGGGAAGCGATTGCAGCCATGTTTTCACTTTTCCCCCAACTGAGAAGGGGAAGAGACGCAGTAAGATCGCATCCTTCGAGACTCCGTGTATCTTGAATGTGCCGGAAAGCTCTAGGAAGTCTCTGAGGTGCTGATAGGGATCCTCGTGATTCCAACCATGAATTGCTTTTGATAAAGTATGTTGATCATTGCCGGCTTAATTTCAAACTGTTCCCTAGCAACAGCAGGCATCTGTATGGCTGTTTGCACGTTGTTCATATTTGGCACCACATAATCTCTGAGGCAACGTGGTGGAGGAGCCTGTGGTTCTCGCAGTTGAGGCGCGAGTTGCTGTTGCTGCATATGCCCCAAATTAGCGATAGGTAATTGCGGCTGTCCATGGCGGTTCTGATTATCCATATATCATTGATCTGATGGCTCTGTGTTACCTTCTTCCTTGCCCTTTCTCAGTTGTCTGCTAGTGCGCACGATCTTGGGGTCGATTTGGAGTAGACTGGAAGCACCTGGAGATCTGGTCATAAAACAACAAAGGAGAAACAAACGGAATTAGGTAGAAAGAAACGAAAGAAAAGAAAACAAAACAAGAAAGACTCTAGGCTTGAATCTAAGACGTGTTGACAATAGCCCCGACAATGGCGCCAAAAATTTGATGCGTATCAAAGTTAAATAAATAACGTAAACTACCCGCAAGTGCATGACACGTGTGTAGTACTTTAGGTGTCGATCCCACAGGGACAACACAACACAACCTAAATTCAAACTACGAATCAAACTCGCTAACAAACGAATATTGGTTTTAAGATTGAAATACTAAAAACAAATAAACTAACGAGTTCTTAATAGTGAGACAAACGTTCTAGGAATCCGGTTTCACCACAAGACCACTGAAACCAACAATTAACCTATCTAATCATGCAATCTCGATCATGTTATCTAAGACAGACAATCCTAATATGATATCTACCATCTCTCAAGGCATAGACACGTGATCTAGTCAAGTTATCCCCTACTTTCGTTGTTGACACCTTGAACTAAACCCGTATGTTCTATGATTCATCCGTTTCACCCTCAACCGTTGATACCCTACTTTCATGGCCTAACCTCGGTTGTTCTAAACCTGATCTTCTAGGGCTAGAATTCTCCTTTCGTTCCTTCTCCTAATCCTTAACACATGCATCTACTTGGCCTTCGTAAATACAAGTCATTCAAGCTCTCAGACAAAGAATAGATAAAAGAAAATTGGAAATTGCATTCAAAGATAAATCAATGTGGTTCTGGGATAGCCATGGGCTAATCCCTTATCCTAGAACAAAACAACTACTCGCTCATGCATCAAAAGCAAAAAACATAATCGAACTAGAAAGTCTAAAGAACACAAAAACCAAACGAAACCGAAGTCTTGAATTGATCTCCAATGCCCCTTGAATGTCTCCTTCACAAGAGTCTCCTTCTTCTCCTTTGGTTCTCTCTTTACTCTATCTCCTCGATGAATTTTCCAAACTAACTCTCCTTGAATCTTCCTCGACCCCTAGCTCCTCTTCTACCTTTTCCTTCTTCTTTTCTTTCCTTTTCTCCTAGTTTTTCCTTTTGGCCGTTCACTTCTTTCCCTTTTGTCGCAGCAACCACCATTTTTGCCTTTTCATGAGTATTCCATTCTTGATTAAGTTGGACAACGTTTCCGTTCCTTTCTCCAGAAAAATATCCATTATTCCTCTTCTCTAAAGTCGTTTTCATTTTTGTATAAGTAACCAACAAGTTCCTTTTCGTGTTTAGACAAATTTACTTATCTGGTAGTTGCAGGTGATGGACGCGACCCGCGCGGGCTGAGTGTGTGGGCGCGACGCAATGAGCACGATGGAAATAGAGCCTCCCCGCGCATGTTAAGGAATGCCTTGTGCGGGCTGAGTGTCATGGTGAAGCCCGACCGTGCTGATGGCTTGCCCGACCCGTGCTCAATCTGCTGGACCAATTGCCAAACGAAAGGCCCCGCACGGGCTAGGGAGTGCCCTGCGCAGGCTGAGCTTGTCTTGAGGGCCCGTGCATGCTGAGGAGGTCCTCGACTTGTGCAAGAATTGCTGGGGGTCAAGCCCCGCGCATGCTAGGTGAATGCCCCGCGTGGGCTGTGTTATTCCTCGCCAATTCTCGTCCCATTTGTTCTGTGATGATCCTCGATGTTAGTACTTTGTCTCGTGTGCGTCCTTTAGCTCTAAAATGAACCGAATTTGCATTACAACCTGTAAGGACACAAAAACACGAAAATTAATAAAATAGATACAAAATCATACATAATCATCATATCTATATTATAAACATTCCTTAAATAATGCGAGAAATACCTCGAGGAGATAGACCATTCGAAGTTGTGATGAGGATCACCGACAACACCTACCAACTCGGTCTTTTAGGTAAGTACAAAATTAGCTCATCCTTCAATATCACTGAGATTAGCCCTTATGTTGCAGACGAAGCGGATTTGAGGGCAAATCCTTTTCAGGGGAGGGAATGATGAGAACATCACAAAGAAAGCAAGCCTCGAACGGACGGACGAAACGGATGGGTCGAACAGGAAGGAGAATCATGCGGACGCATGGGATGCTGATGAGGATTTACGGGATGCTGACAAGGACACACGGGACACTGACAAGGATGCGGATGCGCAGACCGTGGACGAGACTTGCGGACTAACGGTGGCGTCCGATATTCGCGGGCCGCCTAACTCGGAGATGAGAGTTTTTACAAAAACACCTCAATGGAAGCGTTTCCAAAGTCCAAATTCGATGAAACCAAGACCATTAGAACCATCACTCAAAGATCTTTCAGGTGCGTACTGGATCACTGCCGGAATGCCACTTTTTCAACGATATTCAGGTGAAATTTCCGACGAGATCTTCAGTTCACACTTAGAGCCAAATTCCGAGGTTTCAAGCAAGTTAAAGGGGCCTTGGACTATATCTAAGGCCAAGAGACTACCGGAGAAGATTCAAGACATCTCAGAAGTCCAAGAGATTGAACAACAAGACTATTTGAAGGGTTTAGAGCCTCACAAGCCCATGGACCACACAAAGACCCATCAAGAGGAAGTGTCTTGGATTTGTGTCATTCAAATTCAAATTTGAACTTGTACCAAGAACACCTATAATTTAGGGATTATTTCGTGCATTATCAGTAGGAATAAAATCTAGGAAGATTAGTGGTCAACAAGAGTCTTAGAATTTTGAATAGGAGTGTAATGTGAGAAGTTTGTTTTGGCCTTCTTTTTTTTTAAAGAGGTACACATGAATAATAAAAAAAATAAGTCATTTTCGAACCAATGACAGACCAAAGTAGTTTAGCTCATTGTTATTGAGATTGAGAGATTCATCTCACACAAATCGATCAAGTTCGGGACTTGCTCGACTCAACTTATCAAGTAATAAACCACGGTTGCTTGTGGCATCTTATATCGTCCTAAAAGTTCTAGAGGTGCATATGCTCAAGGTTTTTGGATGGTCTCACTGAGATTTGGGCCAACGTTCTTCTGCATGTATCCATCTACGGGTTCTAAGGCATCCATCCACACAACCGAGTGAAATGCACGATCCACTCGCGCATCAGGAGGAATACATGGTACTCATGTGCGGTTTGGTCCTTAACTTTTTACGAAAACACTTTCAAAGATGAGATGAATATTTCATCATGATATGACACAATGTCTAGTGGAATCCCATGAACTTCACAATCTACACAATACAAAAAAAAAATAATAATAATCACTCGCATTAATTGTTTTTCTTTATAGGAATCAAATGGGGCAATTTAGTTAACTGATCCATAACTACCCAAATGGCATCCTTACCACTTTCCGTCCTTGAAAGACTCATCACAAAATCCATGGTAATATGGTCTAACTTATATTCATATATTGGCAATCTTTGCAATTTTCTGCTAGGTACTTGTTGTTTAGCCTTTATTAATTGACATGTTGGACATTTCGCTACCCATCAAGCGATGTTTTTCTTTATCTCTAGTGATCGATAAAGTTGACGGACATTCCAATACGTCTTTGTCGACCCCTGATTAGATTGGTGAGCTTTGTTCAAAATCTAATATCTAATCCTTACATCCTCTAACACAAATACTCTTGACCACTAATTATTATCAGACCATCTTCCAGGACTTGGTACAACTTGTACATTGGGTCTTACTGATTATGACGAATCTTTTAAAAGCCGTTATCAGAAAGTTGTATTACTTAAAATTCTATTTGGTAGATCTACACATTTTACTTCTTACAACCTCACACTCTCTCGCTCATTTTACACTCTAGTCTCAAAGCACTTATCTTACTAATCAAATCACTGACATGTTGCATATTCGTACCTTAATTATCTTATGGTTCAACATACCTTCAACGACATTTTTTTCCTTAGATGGTATGAGATGTCTATCTCGTAGTTTACAATAAACTCAATCCACTTTGTTTGATGTTAATTCATCTTGGAATCTTGGACTGCGTGAATATGTACTTCAAACATTTGTAGTCTGAACAAATCTATACCTTATCTTGGTAAGCTATATCATCTAATTCTTTAACACGATGACCATATATGCATTTTATCTATTTATGCTACTTACTATCTCGATAATTGTGCAATACATTATCTTCTTGCATAATCATCCTAACCCCGTCCCTTATGTAGTTGTATACACTATGTATATTTCAAATTCTTGATTGTGGTACAACTAACACCAGATACCCGATGAGCCTCTCTTTTATGACAACATATAACTCAATCATTGAGAACTTCTTGAGTGTCTAAATTTCAATTATCTAGAGTATGCACTTGAAACATACTTTTTGGATCTTTGAAAATTAGTAGTTGATTAGCATACAATGGTTTCACGAAACTATGCAAAACACCGGTGTCAAAAAACATATAAGTAGGTAAGCCTCCCTTGATTATCAATCCGGTGATCGATTGAGTTTTTGCATCTTAGCCTCACATTTCTTGATAATCTCTCATGGTGTATACTCTCGATTGCAGGACCCTACATTTTGGTGTGTGCTCTTAGCTCTATTTTCTTGTATATAGCTAATTCTCTTACTTGTTAAGCACACTTTCGAATTTAATTTTTAAAATTGTCAAATCACAAGCATCATACGCTTATGTCTATCGTTATTATTTTCTAACATGTTCACTTTCATGTGATAGCATGAGCACCTCGAATAACTACAATTTGAAAATCTGAATCAATCTATTTGACCATGTATCCTTCAAATTTGTTGGACGACTTGTTTTTTCTTTTTATATTTGAAAACTTTAAGATGCCCTCCTCGATGAGTTATTTCTCTACTAAGTGAGCTTCAACAGTATATCGGACAATGATTCATACCTGACCATTTCAGTCTTTAATTCTAGATGCATTCCTTACAAACTTTTGTTGACAATGCGTACGTGTAGGAATACCAATTCCATCACTCCACACAGTGTGCGACACATGTTTCAGCTCAAAAGATTATTTGAACTTAACCCAAGTAAATTAATGCTTTGGACATTCCTTTGGATTTCATCTCACAAGAAAATCCCTTCACCCACCAAAGAGTGGAACACAATATCAAACATAATCTTTCTAATCAACATATTGATAATGAAAAGTTCCTTACAAATCATATCATTTATCCAGACGCCCTTATAGGAGGTACCACACCTTTATAAAATATCTTAACACCGAATCTAGTCATGTAATCCACGACATAGAAGTAAATTGACATCTTAATTTGCCTCTAGTTAATTAGAGTAGGTGGTGGTATTGTCTTCAATGGTGATAATAATATCGCTAAATTGTCTTTTCAGTCATATTGTTCACCTCCTAATAGTAACTCTTTTAAGATTTCTCTTACAATGCCTCTTTACATCCCACTCTCTGATCTTCATAATAACCCATGAGTCTTTATCCACTCTATGAAAAGAGTGAACTAACCATCCTCTTGGATACTATCCAAAAAAACACGGCTACCCATTTAGCTTTCCACGACTTAGAACTCCAACTTGACACTTCAAGTCATGCATGCTACGGTCTCATTGCTTTATTAAAACATTTCGCAAAATATTTTGAAATTCCATGAAAAAAATAAAATATGAAAAAATGAGAACCAAAGCTCTGATACCAATTTGTAACATCCCTATCCTGGAACAACCTCAGAACTAGAAATGTCCATCATTACTTCCAAGAGGTGGTTACACGTGTCATCGCTCAAATACTATTACAAAATAAAATAAATAATTTTATTTCAAATTAAAAATAGTTAAAACCATATAGCGAAAGAAAAGGTATAAAATCATAATCAAAATAAATATGAAATATTTAATAAAGTTTATCGAGACCTCATACACACCTGTCCCATCAGTCCGTTGTAACCTCTGATATTGTTGTTCAATCTCTTTGATCTTTTTCCTAGTTATAACCTGCCTAACCACGAAAGCCCACAAAGGGGTGAATACGAAGATGTACTCAATGAGATCAATACATGCACGCACTTCATGCTACTATTCTCCCACTCTCGAATGCGTAACATAAAATAAGCATTCGTCACACTATAGAATATAAATAACTCTACGCAACACGTCTGAGTATCCTAAATATTAAGACTAGTACCACACTAGATCATAACTCAAAGAATCTGCTCGACTCTAGCTCAGACATATGCTCGCAAAGTCTAGAGAACTCTATCATACTGAAGATCTCGCAAGGTCACAACATACCCCAGCCATCAGTACAATACAATGCTCCGTTGCTCAAAAGGTTGCCACAACCCCAACATGGTATGATGCCGGCAGATCCACTGATCTTACTACCCACTATGCTTCATCGCTCGAAAGGTTATCACAACCCCAACACGGTATGATGCAGACCCTAACCTAAGTGTCGCAATACTAACGTTGTCGACTAATACTCATAATGTGATAACTCTCACCGATATGCTCACACACGCCTTCTTCCGAAGTTTCCAGTGTGGAATCACTCAAGCAAGCACACTAGACAAGATCTTCACTCAACTTTATCACCAAACTTAGAATATCTACGTTCCCTGAACTCGACGCCTGGTCGAGCGTTAATTTTCCAGATCATCTCTAACCACTTTAGCATTTCCATAAATCAACAACAAAACCGAAATTGAGATGGGGAAAGATCATCACCTTAAGTTTCCACGAAGACTTGACGATTTCTAATGATATCACTAACAACATCACGAATCAATTTTCTCTTATTACAGAACCATCAAATTTGTGAATATCCATCATACAAATCTTCAAATTGAAAAAATAATCATAAAAATATGTTTAGAGATTTATCATAATCTCGATTAGAACTCACCCACGAAGAACATAGTGAAAATTTGATGGTCTTTATTTTTGTTATTCTCTCATTTTCCTTTCTTTTTTTCTGTCTTCTCAATTTTCTTGTCTCGTTCCTGCACCGTTATTCTTATCTTCTTCTTTTTCCAATTAAACCTAATTATATATATATAATAATTGTTGGGTTCAACCTGATATGTTCCAAAGATGATAAAATTATCGATGGAAAATCCGTTGCAAAATTAACAATATATCAACATATACCTATTGAAAATATTAAAAATATAAAATTCGGTCAGTTAAAACCTTAAAGGATCCATTAACAAACATCTATTGAGACTAACAATAGAAAGATAAAAAAGAGTTCAAATTTGAATCTTATAATAACAAAATTTACATCTCTTCTTCTATTCTTTCTTTAATTGTTGAATCTTCCTTTTGAGGACGCATTTATTTTGTGACCGTAATCATATTCAACATATTTTGTTCAATGTCTTTATATCTGACGATGTATTTATCATCTACATCGATTCTCGCTAGAAGTTCTCCACGTTCTTGAAATTCAATTAAATGTATTGGTGTACGGATTTTGGTTTTCAATAGAATATCTTTTTCTTGCATGTTTAAAAATCTATGCAATTTAATCTTGACAATGATCCACCACTAATTTCTTAGACGTTTCAAGGATGTTGAATATTATACATAACATACCCGATAGACTAAATATGTTTTGATGAATAGATCATACTTTGTGTAATATTTGAATGTTGATATCAATTCATCTCCATCAATTTGTTTGTGAATCACATCCTATGGTTGAATCAAACCATTGAAAGTTTAAAAGCATTATCTTCAATTCAACTAGGCCAAGATACTCAATCTATAGAATTTCATTCAAAATTATGTGAAAATTATCCTTTTTTCTCTTCCACTATTAATGCAAACGTTGTAATTATATGTACTTCTATACATCTCGTGCTCATATGTATGGATGGTGTATTCGTCATGAATATAATTGACCATCACAATATATTTATTTTACAGGACCATTAGCAAAATGTCTCAACTACATAAGATGTCTCTTGTCATAACTATGAACATATAATAATAACATATCATTAATCATACATTATTAGTTAACTAGATTTGAGTTATTTATTAAATTTACATAACTATGCGAGGATATTAACATAATATCTCAGCCACGAGACATAAAGTTGAAATTCGTTGCATTGCCCCATCTGCGATTAAATGAAGATATGTGTCATTTAGTTATTAATCAAATATTCAATCACAAAACAATTTAACAATAAGTTATTCGCATGATTATATGATAATATATATAGATTAATTATCATACTTGTCTTTTTTCAACATTATAATTACTGCACTTGAAAATGACCCATAAAAATGAAAAAAAAACTTGGTTATGGACTTCCAACTTGATACTTTAAGGTTATCGTTGTGATACATAACCGGTTTTTCCTTAATGACCGATGACGTGGATACCATATCAATAGCCACGTCACCCCAAAAGTAAAAATCACATTTAATTTCAAATATAAAAAATAATTGTTTTTTATGCCTTTCATGTCTTTCATGTCTCTCCTATGTCTTCTTCTTTCTCCATTCTCTCTCGTTCCTTAAATTTTATCACAATGAATAAACAAGATAATTTTGCCTTCAATTGTGTAATTGATCTCAACAGTTTGAGATTGAGGACCAAGATTTCCCACAAGCTTCTTCATCGCTGGAAAAAAAATGTTAGAGAACCCGAAAGAGAGAGATTGACGAACAAGAGTCCCTACCATCATTGTCATCGCCCGAAAAAATGTTTGAAACCCCACAGCAACCCCAACACGGTATGATGCAGACCCTAACCTAAGTGTCGCAATACTAACGTTGTCGACTAATAGCTTCAGATACACCATTGTTTCAGAACCAAAACCTTTAAACCCTACAGTTCGTAATCTCGAAAAAACTATTAGAATATAGTATTGTATATGTTTAATTAAATTAGTTAGGTTGTTAGATTAATTAGTTTGTTAGAATTAATAATAGGTATAATGTGTTATTATAAATAGAGAAAAATAATGTATATTTTTAATTAAACAATAAAGATAAACTTTTTCCTTATTTTGAAATGGTATCAAGAGCCTAATAGTCCTTCGCCTCTCGCAAATCCTAGTTTTCCTTTTTCACATTTTTTTACCTGTAAATCGGTGGCTACTTCGGTATTTTTTCTCACTGGAATCTTTATTCTCCGACCTTCAGTTTACTGGCTCCATCATCTTCTGATATACTTCGATTCATCTTCTTCTTTTTCTGGTTCGATTTCGAACCTTCGATCCCTCTTCTTCTTCTTTTTTTCTGGTTTGATTTCACATTCTCTTTTTGGTTTGAAAGCTTCAATTTCCGACTTTGAAGGCTTCGAGTTCTTCTTCTTCTAGTATTAATTTTTTCGAACCTTCTTCTTCATCTTCTGGTAATATTTCTTTTCAAACCTTCTGTTTCATTTTCTGGTTCGATTTCGAACCCTCTACTTCATTTTTTGATTTGATTTCAAAGGCTTCGTCATCTTCTGTTGTCCTCTCTTTTTCCGGCTCTTGGATTTCACCTATTGTTGGCTTCTTTAATTTCGAGTCTTTCTTTTGAAGTTTCTCTACGGTTTTTACTCTCTGGTCGATCACAATTTATCTGCTATACACTCTGTTCAAGTTCACCGATTTACAGTAGCTTCCCTAATATGGCTTCTTTCATCCCTAACCCAAACCATACTCAAATCATCGATCCATACAAAAATCTGCTTTATTTGCAGACCAATGACCAAAGTTGTGTGCTTTTTTTCACTGAAAAACTCACTGGCGAGATGAATTTCAATACTTGGAAGAGGTCAATGACCATGGCGTTAAATGGCAGAAACAAATTGGGATTCGTACCATGTAAGAATCCTCAACCTTCACCCGATGATTCCAATTTTGAAACATGGCATTGATGTAATTATATCGTATGCTCATGGATCATAAATTCGGTTGTCAAATAAATTGGAGATAGTATCGTGAATATGAACACTGCCACAAGTATTTGGCAGAATCTTCATGATCGATTTAGTCAAACCAACCTCCCTAGGATTTATGGTATCGAAACCGAATTACAGAACCTTAAACAAAGAATTCTTGACCTTAATTCCTATTATACCCATTTGATCACCTTTTGGCAAGAATTTAAAAGCTTAGATGATTTTATTTCTTGTTCTTGAAAAAAATCCGAATGTAGCATTAACACACAAATAACAAAATCTAAAGAGAAATGTTATCTGTTAAAATTCTTAATGGGTCTCAATGAATCTTTCTCTTTGGTCCGTCGTCAAATCCTTCTAATGGATCCCCTCCCCTCTGTTGCAAAAGCTTTTAACCTAGTAATTCAAGATAAGCAACAACGATGAGTTCTTCCTCCTCTTGATGCCATTATTTTTCAATCCTCTCCAAATACCTTTGTTCCTTCATCCAGCCATTCTTCTCGTCCTCGTGGTCCTGCCAATTTTAATTCACAACCCCGTCCTCATCCTATTTGTACCCATTGTGGTTTTCAAGGCCATATTATCTCAAAATGCTACCACCTACATGGTTATCCTCCTGGATATAGGCGCCCTAACTCAAAATCTCAAAAACCTAGACCCCAATCTTTCCACTATTCTCCTCATATTAACAATGTCATTCAACAAGTTCAATCCCCTCTTTCTGATTCCACTTCTGCTGTATCCAATTCTAGTGTTGCTACGAGAAATCTTTTAACTCCAGAACAACTACAGCAAATAGTCTCACCCCTCACATCTGTCCAAAGCTACTGTTCTAAACCACAATTCATTACGACGGACCATTCAGTGACATCCGTTCCTCCTTCTCAGATAAATTCATCCGTTCCATCATTATTAGGTAAGTCTTTCATAAATCTTTTCATTCATTTTCAACTAATTCCAGCTTACACATTCCTAAGAATGCTTAGGTTATTGATTTCACAAAATATATATGTGGACATGATTATATTGATATAGTGTTTTGTATTCCTTCGACATCCCATGTTACATCCAATTAGCGTGAAAATATTTAGGATTACACAAGATTTAGAATTATTTTTATATATAGTATGTATAATCATCTTATGGCATTCTTTGTCTCGTCTATATATTTGCCTCAAAATAAAATACACTGAAACACGAGATATTTTCCAACAAATACTCAATATTTATGGGTATAAAACTTATTATAATGTGGTACAAAATGTAACGTATTGATTTTTTCAAACTATCATGAGTATTTACCGCAAAATAAATAAGCTTCGTAAACATACTATGAAACAAAGAATATTTTTAAGGATTTAGGCGTGAAACATAGGAAGATTGGTATTTGTAGATATATTTGTATGTGTTAGGGTGCAAACAAATACATTTTATCATTTAAATCGAAGTTGGATGGTTCTTGGATCGATGCTAGAGCAAAACAAGTTCACGATGATAATGAGTAGATGACATCTGAATGAGTGTCTCAAATTTTGTCAAGAGAGAACGCTTCTACACCATCTCCATGTCAGGCAAAATTGAACGAGATATATCTCAAGGTAAATCAATAATATTTTAATATAATTTAAAATTTTATATGATCTAATTGCAATTTAAATATTTTTAAAGGCCTTTACACCGTATAAAGACCATATTTAAAGTATTGGAGGAGAGATTTCATAATGCGCAACTTCTTGCAAAGACAAAAACATAAGATAAATGAAGAGTTGTGTAACCAATTGATGCAGTATGAACAAATGTTAGAAGTCACTTGAAATGATTTGGATGCAAATCGAAATTAATTTTTAAAAGTCACTTAAGACAAGCCTACAATTTACTAGGGTGAAGACAACGACGACGATGATTCACACTTTCGATTTCATTTTAGATTGATAAGTTCGATTACATTATGCAAAACTTCCATCCAAAATTTTTAAGACGACTTCTTATGTTCAAAATTTCTTACAGACACATAACCAACCGTAAAATGCTAAATGGATGTTCTGAGGACATATTAGTCCTGAGGTTGGTTAAATTGTTTTATGGATTATGGACAATGGAATATATTTTTATTTACAAATGAATCACGGTCTAAAATACCCGTATAAAATATAGAAAAAATTCGGACAAATATCCATTACAGACGCTCATTTCTAGATATATTAGGACCTTTCAATATCCGTCTGAAAATTCGTTTCAAGACTTATTCTTGAAGGATTGGGCCAACTGAAATCTACTTTCATCCAAGATCTTTTATAAGCATGTTAATCGAATAAGTGTTTTAGAGTATGACAATTCTAGTGTTTAGTGGAAGTTTGATATTTTGTGTTATACATTAGTTTATTCATATAAAGATCATGATAAGAAATAAGGTACTTTTTAGTTTATCCCATTGTATACAATAAGTTATAAATCATCTCATTTAAACATAACCAGTTGAAAATCAAAATGTATAATGGTGGTTTAGCTATGATTAGTATAACTTTAATTTGCTGGACAAAATTATTTATGCTCGATAGTTTAATGATAATAAATTCGAGCTCATAAGTTTAATACATATACGATCTAGTTAGAAATAATTAAAAGTTTGGAGCCATAAATATATTACTTATATGTGGAATTATTTAATTCAATCTAATTTAAAATGGAATATATGTAATTAATTATTAAGTTATTGACATACTTAATTATGATATTATTATATACATATCTTTATTGAATTTTTATTTGTTGATAAATCAAATAAAATATATAATTTTTATAATTATTACAAATAATTCGTTAAAAATATATCACACAGAAGATATAATAATTATAACTGTAATAGCAAATCTATATTTTTTTATGTCAATAGATGTTAGTTTTATTATGTATTATATCTGTTTCAATTTAAGTATTGTTTAATAATGTGAATATATTTTAAGATGGAAATTCAAATCTATGATAAAAAAGATATTTTATATCTTATTTCACAAATAAACTAATCAATATACCATATAAAATTCTAAAATTTTGAAATATTATATGAAATTACTCGTTGACAATATATCATTCATTGAGATGAAGATAAAGATAAAATTTGATGAAGTTTATATCCATTTAGAAAGTTCATGTTTATTAACATGTTGATATAAATTAGGAAGCCAAATCTTTTTAAAAGATTATTGTAGTTTGATAGTCTTGTGAACATAATATTAATTTTCTAACTTGTATTTGATTTATTAGTATTTTAATCTTAGATATTTTATTTTAAAACTTGTATATACAAGAATTTCAGTTTTAGTATGTATTCTATCAAAATTAATTACCCATATTTAAATAAAAAAAACTATATGTTTCTTGGGTATTTTTTCAAAAAATTAATCAGCCAAAATATAATACTATTTTAGATTACCCATTAACAAAATATATAATACATTATATATAAGTATTAAAAATGAAAATATAAAATTGATATTGGTAATTCAAAGATAGAATTTTTGACATAATAAATATCCGTCGATCTCATACCTTAAACGAAGTGAACACATGAAATTTAACGAATTCAATGTATTGGTGTAATAATCCTACGTCTCATCAGGATAAGAATTAATAAATCAACTATAAAAAAATAGAATTTTATAAGAGTTATATTAAAACTCTTTCAGATATATATCACAAGTGTCATTGTGCAGTTGAAACACTTATTCGTTTTTCTCAATCCTACATTCTCTCACATGCCAATAGTCACCAAGAAACTACAATTAAAAATACACTTTTTAAATATTTCTCTTAGTATTTTCTTTTATGTCTAGATAAACATGATTGAAGTACCCTTCAAAGTTCCAGAAGGTTTCCAATGTATATTATGCTTCTTCTTTTGTGTTTTCTCTCGCATACTACAACAAAATGGAAAATCAATTGATGTATCATTAGCAATGCATCAATCTTTTTCTTAAAATAATACAATTTCAACTGTTTTTTTTAGATTTTCTAACACTTTCCAAAAAAGTTTGAGATTTAACTTTTTTTTAGATTCGTTACGCTTTATGTCTATTGGCATACATGTCACACATTTACAACGGCTGTAATGTAATAGAATTCAATCAATCTAATAATGTACACCTAGAAAATATGATATTAAATCAATAGATTATTTCTTTTCACAAATATTTATTCAACTGGAAATAACTAATACTGTATTTTGATTTTTTTTACAACTGTAAATATTGAAATAATTTTAATAATTTAGAATTCTTAAAATATGAGAGACTTCGAATTCTGTAACAATTAGAAATATGCGAAAAATAAAACCGCATTAATACTCGGCGGAATATCAGAAATATCTTCATAGGGCTAAACCCTTCAAAAATATCCTTCCCCAAAATAATTATTAAATCCAAAAAATAAAAACTGAAGAAAAGACAAATTTGCCCTTAATGTTCAAACGTGGAAAAATGGAAGTTCGACAGTTTTCCGACGTGAAAAATTGCCGAAAATGAGAAAGCCGAACAGTTTTCGCCGTGAAACCTGTTTAAAAGTTGATAGCAAGAAAGAAATAAGTGATTTCGAACTTGAGAGGGAACGATTTGAAGTTGGCATGAAGGAAAATGGCTAGAATCAGCAGCATCACTGGCGAAGAGAGAACGAGTCAATCTTCAATGGCGTCAATAAGTGTAAGTAGTTCGATTTCTAGGGTTTTGCAAGCTTTCGAGTCACAAAATGGTTTATTGATTTAAAATGGGTCAGTGTCAGTGAGTCGGTTAGGTCGCAAGGGTCGCAGGAGTTGCATGAACATCTTCGACTCCGTGAGTCGGTTGAGTAGCAAGGGTCGCAGTAGTTTCATGACCATCTTGGACTCAGTTTATTGATTTGAAACGGGTGAGTGTCAGTGTCAGTGAGTCGGTTAGGTCGCAATGGTCGTTTGAGGGGCGTGGGTCGGTTGAGTGTCGCGGAGGGTCTGAGGGTCGTTTGAGTCGCATGGGTCGCACGCGTCGGTTGAGGGTCGCACGGGTCGGTTGCATCGCATGGGTCGGTTGAGTCGCATGGGTCGCTTAGGTCGGTAGAAGTATAATATATTCGGAATTGGTCATTTTGCAGGTAGTGCCAAAGCCGAGATTTGTGTATGAATTCAAGCACATGGACAGAATTCCAAAGATCACCACGAAGTGTTATCCTCACGAGACAATAAGGATGCTGAGAGGAATCTTAAATGATCAGGAGTTGCATTACTTCGAGAACGAGTCACAATTTAGGCATTTATTTCACTTACAATGTGACTCCACATTGACGAAGGTTCAAATGTCTGTACTACTAAATTACTCCGTGATTATACGGGAAAATACAGAGTTGTGGTTCGTCATAAACGACATTCCCATCCGGTACTCTTAGGGGAGCACGCACTAATTTCCTGATTGAAATGCGGACCATATCCCATAGGATGGGAGTCCATGATGGGTGTCACATTCAGGCTGAAGAATTTCGGCCGTGGAAAGGTGACCCCCGAACAAGTCAGTGAAAAGCTTGTGAAGGCGAAGAATTCCGACGACCGGAAGAGGTTCGTAACTTTGATGTTGTTGGCGCAAGTTATGGCTCACAAGCCTTCAACAGAAAACTCTATCAGCCATGATCTCATTGACATGGTTGATGACTTGGAATTTTGTGAAGGCTTTCCATGGGGTCGGTACACATTCGAGATGATTGTGGATACTTGCCGCAAGCACGTTAGCGGGGAATCACCGAAACCAAAATGGTATTGTGGCGGTTTCATGATCCCACTAATGGTAAGTTGTATATATTATTCGAATAACTTGAATGTTTTCGTACTTTTTGCATTCTTATCATTTTGTTTTAATGTTTCAGTTACTTCCATTTGAAACCATCCTTAGTTTGGGCGGAAATGGATGGTATGTTGAGGTTGTGGATGCGCATCGATCCTGCCCAAGAATGTGCAAGAAGATGGTTAAATCCAATTTTAACCCGAAGTATGTAGATGTGATAAGGCAGATTGGAGATTCTAAGGTAACAATTACACAGGGTTCACAAGGGAAACAAGGGTCACAGAGGGTAATAATGGTTATGTTTTGTTTTTCAGGATATTCTAAGTATTCTTCGTGCTGAACACGAAGAGGAAGCTTTACTTTATGGTCTGGAGGATTACGAGGGATGTGACGATCCCGATGTTCAGATATGGATGCCATATCCTCGTAGAAATCCGAATGGTATTTGTTGGGAGGACATCCGTGAGCAAGAACTGCTGACACGAAAAGCAGCTCTTGGTGATCAAAAAAAGGAGAAGGAAAAAGGGACTAAGAGGAAGGAGTGCGTGAGTGATGCTGATGCTGATTCTGATGCTGATGCTGATGCTGCAGTCCCTCTGACACTGGAGAAGAAATTAATAGGGGAAATAAGGAAGTCGGAGAAGAGAATCATCAACGCCGTAAGAGACCTTCTAAGGCATGTCGGGATTCATGTGCCTAATCCAAAATCAAAGGTTGTCGAGCAAGTTGCGATCACCGAAACCCAATCTTCCGACACTGTTGGTGATTTTGCTTTTGAATACCTTCGACGTCCAAAGCTAGTGTCAATAAACCTTGCTCCCGATGGATTTCCACCAAGTAAGTAATATTTAGTGAAAAGGTCATTTGAGTGTCAATTTCCATCGAGACATATAAGTCGTAAGGTCGCATAAGCCGTAGGGTCGTTAGAGTCGTAGGGTCGCATAAGCCGCATGGTCGTTCGAGTCGCATGGGTCCCATGGGTTTCATATGTCGCATGTGTCACTGGGTCGCTAAAGTCGAATGGGTCGCATGGGTCGCATAGGTCGCATTGGTCCCATTGGTCGCATAGGTCGCATTGGTCCCATTGGTCGCATTGACCTTATATCTTCTTGACCTTAAATATTGTCGGAGGTATGTGTATTATGATGGTCTGCCACAGAACCAAAGCGGGAATGACTGTGGTGTTTTCTCCTATAAATTCGTAGAAGCCTCATTATTAAAGGATATGAATATGTTTCGCTTAATTTGCGACGACAAGGTTACTTCCATGCGTGAGAAGATGGCGGCTGATATATATAATAATGGAGAACGTACCTTTGAACCCGAAGACTAACTTATATTTGGTACATTTTTTTTCTAATATTTGGTACATTGTTTTTTTTCTAATATTTGGTACATTGTTTTTTTTTCTAATATTTGGTACAAGGGACCTTCTTGTGTATCCGACATGTCCAGTGTATTGGACCTTCATACACTAGCACACAAATCATCTCTTGTGTTGACGCAAGAAGGTCATACACTGGGAAGGTAGAAGATGCAAGAAGGTCCAATACAATGGGAAGGTAGGAGATGCAAGAAGGTCCAATACACTGGACCTTCTTGAGTCTCCGACCTTCCCAGTGTATTGGACCTTCATACGAACCTTGCCACCCTTGCGACCCATGCGACCCTTGCGATCTATGCGGTCAAAGCTTTTTAATGTGGTCAATACATTCATTCATTCAAGACCTATATTAAAAGGTTCTTTAATGTGGTCAATGCATGCACCTTGGTTAAAACGGAGTCCATTTATTTTTCGTTGAATATGAGTTTCTAAATAGAGGAGGAAAATCCGAAAAGCTACAACAATTTGTAGAACCAAATCATCTCTTGTGTTGTCATTAAGGTTGAATACACTGGTAGGTAGGGGACGCAAGAAGGTCCAATACACTAGCACACAAATCATCTCTTGT
>CM071871.1:36089841-36110416 GCA_036759665.1 Gynandropsis gynandra | reverse complement strand
GATTGGTTTTTTTCATTTTATCATTATAAACCTGTAAATTCGTCGATTTCGCATATATGCGACCCATGCCACCCTCAATTTTAATTGGTCTTTGACATTTTATTATTTTCACCAGAATTTCCGCCGAACTTCTCACCAAAATTTGAAAAAACTTTTCGAATTCCATCTGACGGCGATTCGTATTCCAGCCATTTCTATTTCATTTTCACCAGAATTCCCGCCGAACTTTTCACCAAAATTTGAAAAAACTTTTCGAATTCCATCTGACGGCGATTCGTATTCCAGCCGTTTCCTTTTTTCTAATAACAAAACTCTCTCTCTAACTCTCATCATCATCATCATCATATTGCCGAAAATGCAAATGACTGGTAAAGGCGATTCGATTTCAGGGTCATCTTCTTCTGAAGAGAGGATTTTCACGGTACCAGTCACGCGTTTAAATCTGGCCGTAGATGCAGTGGTAAGTGAACTCCAACCGATTTATTCGATTCATCAAATCTGGTCGTATATGCTTTAGTTTGGCGTTGTTGTAAATTTATTCGGTTATCGCAGACACTTCCGATAGAGTATGCGAGGTCGAATGGTCTTTGCGGTAGACGATGTAAGGTTGATCTGATGACCAATTACACAGACCTTTGGGAGGCAGATCTAAGGCCCGTGAAACGCAATGGGGCTAGCATCACCAGGGGTTGGACAAAGTTTTGTCAATATAATGGCTTTAACGTCGGTTGTACCCTCAAAGTCGAACTGGACGCCGTTCTCGATGATAGACTTTGTCTACTGCTTGCCCCTATAATCTTCATAGATTGAATTCTGTTGTACTTGGTTGGTTTTTTTATTTGGTTGAACTTCATTTGAACAACAAAATTCATTTTTGTTTTTGGTTGGTTTTTTTACTATTATTCAATAGAATGTATTATTGTTATCGTACAAGGGTCTTATAGGGTCGCATGAGTCGTCCAAGGGTCATATTTGGTCGCATGAGTCGTCCATGGGTAATGTTTGATCGCATGAGTCGTCCATGGGTCATATGTGGTCGCATGAGTCGTCCATGGGTCATATGTGGTCATATAGGGTCGCATGAGTCTTCCAAGGGTCATATAGGGTCGCATGAGTCGTACAAGGGTCTTATGTGTTCGCATTAGACGTCAAGGGTCATATTTGGTCGCATGAGTCGTCCATGGGTAATGTTTGGTCGCATGAGTCGTCCATGGGTCATATGTGGTCGCATGAGTCGTACAAGGGTTATGTGTGGTCGCATGAGTCGTACCGGTTTAAACCTTATTATAATTTAATCCGATTGAGCGTCGCATAACGGGTCATATTGGGTCATAATCTTACGAACAATAGATGCAAAGTAAGACATTTTCAACGTTTAAATATTGATTACATAAGGTCTCAAAGGTTACAAAGGTCACAAGAGTTACATAAGGTTACATAAGGTCTCAAAGGTCACAACGGTTAAAACAAGGAAAGAAAAAAGTTGAAGCAAAAGAAAAAGGCAAATAGAAGTTCGAGAAAAAAAAGGAAAGAAAAAAAGGTCAAATTTGCCGAAGATTAATGACTCATCGGAGCCCTTCCCCGCAAGAAATGATCCATTGACATTTCGGGCTTTGAGTCATGTATGGTGACGGTAGCAAATGACCTTCAACCGTGACCTTAGGTAACGCGGATGTGTGAGTCCGCCGATTACCAAGACCTTATGTAGTGCAGATACATCACAAAGTCATCCATCCAAGTTGTAAGTACTTGTGTGTATCTGCATACAGACTGAGTCCGACGATTACCAAGACATTGAGTAACAAATAGACAGCACGATGCCTTGGGCCGACCATGTGACCTTAACGGTCACAAGGTAATAAGGATTTTTCAGAGAATTTAATGTTAGAAATCGCCCTTTTGAGAGAATGAAAGACTCGAAACAAGAGATGATTTGGTGCTTGTTGTAGCTTTACGGTTTTTCCTCCTCTATTTATAACAAAAAAAATGAACTCCTACAATCCAGAAAGACAATAATTACAAAGAATGACCAAGGTGCATGTATTGACACATTAAAGAACCTTTAATATAGGTCTTCAATGTGGCATTGGTAAAATAAAAAGCATAACTAGAACGGTCGCAATGGTCGGAAGGGTCGCAATGGTTGGAAGGGTCGCACGGGTCCAACATATTTTAATTTGAGATGTATTTTCGAAATTTTATTAATATTATATGTAAATAATTTGTAAATAATAAATTAGTATCGCAGGGGTCCAAGGGTCGCACAAGGGCAAGGGTTGCAGGGGTCCAAAGGTCGTAGAGGAACAAGGGTCGCAGAAGAACAAGGGTCGCAGAGGGACAAGGGTCGCAGGGGTCCAAGGGTCGCAGAGGAACAAGGGTCGAAGAGGGACAAGGGTCGTAGGGGTCCAAGGGTCGGAGAGGAACAAGGGTCGCAGAGGGACAAGGATCGCAGGGTCAAACTGGGTCGTTGGGTTGAACTCGGTCGTAAGGTCACAGAGATATTTTGGGAATATCAATATTTATACAAATACTTTTGAAGTTAAAAATGTTTTCTTTTTCGGGGAAGGTATTTTTGCAGTATTTTAACCCTACGAAAATATTTTTGAAATTACCCCTTAATACTCCGATATCTTTTTAAGGATGAATTTGCGGAGGATTTATGCATATATACTGATAATTGGGACTTCTTAATTTTATTCAATATTCCACTTTTGACCGTTCCCCATATTTTCCGTTTGGCTTCTCCATTGCTTCTGCAACATTATTTTTCACTTTACCGATTTTCAACTCACTTATACTTAATATAACTACATGCAACTCGCAATTACTCATTATGTAATAAAATATATATATCTACGTATATTAAAAAATGACTTATCGATTAAATAAAAAAAATTGAATGTAATTTTTAATAGCCAAAACATTATAACCTTTGTTATTATTTTAGTTTATTAATATTATTATTAGTTATTAGCAATATAATTTTACAAAACCCAAAAAATTATAACACCATAAGGAACAACAATAATTATTGGCAAACAAGTAATAATCGAACATATACAAAATTTTGAATTTGAATTATACTATTCAAATTTAATTAAATACTTTGATGTTCAGTATTTGTGAAAAAAAAAACAAATTTTCAAGTTATAAAAAATTCTCATAGAGATGGAATGTAACAAATAAAAAATAGATAGACTGTAACAAATAAAAAGTATGCTTGGTATGCTATTAGAAATTCAATCTTATCATTCTCTAAAAATAATCAACTTCAACTCTACGCTTATAATATTAATATCGAAATTTTTTTCATACTATTCAAATTTAATTAAATACTTTGATACATATTGTTTGTGAAAAGAAACAATTTTTCAGATCACAAAAAATTCGCATAGATATAGACCGGACAAATAAAAATACATATGGTATGCTATTAGGATTTTAATCCTACCATTCCGTAAGAAAAATCTCAACTTCAACTCTACCCTTATAATAGTGATAATCTCATATTGTCATTATCCTTTAATCGACCGTTTTCTAGCTCCTCCAAAACAACTTGATTTCCTCTCTCCTTTAGCGCAAAATTACTCTTATATCACATCACATCAGATTCACCGCGAGTAGCTTGGAATTGGCATCATATTCGTCGAGAATAAAGTTGAAATAATTTGTTATCAATATAAAAGCTTGGAATTAAGCACGTTTCGAATAAAATCCAGGTATATAGTAAGTTTTATTTTGTTTCTTTTGTGAATTAGATAATCCGAGTAAGTAGTGATTAATATGTATATATTCAATTCTCCCTTTTTCAAAATGAGTAATATTTTATGTAGTCAAAACGAGTCACCGAGTGAAATGGAGTGAGTCAAATGATCGCAGTGAGTGACAGAGTCTCTCTGAGTCGCACAGTCGCACCGGGCCACAAAGTCATATTGAAACATATGGTCGCAGTGAGTCACAAAGTCTAATCGAGTCGCACGGTCGCACAAGGTCACAAATTCATATTGAAACACATGGTCGCAGTGGGTTACAAAGTCTCATCGAGTCACACAGTTGCACTAGGTCATAGGGCAATATTGAAACATATGGTCGCAGTGGGTCACAAAGTCTCATCGAGTCCTACTGTTGCACTGGGTCAAAGAGTCATATTGAAATACATGGTCGCAGTGGGTCACAATATCGTATTGGGTCACAAAGTCTCATTGATTCACACAATCGCACTGGGTCACAAAGTCATATTGAAATACATGGTCGTAGTGGGTCATATAGTCGCATAAGATCATAAAGTCTCATTGAGTCGCACAATTGCACTAGGTCACAGAGTCATATTGAAATTGAAACACATGGTCGCAATGGGTCACAAACTTTAACCTCTTTTTATATTTTGTTACATGTGTAATGGATTCAGTGGATGAGAAAATCACACTAATTTATTTTTTTTATGATGGTAAATGAGAGAAAACATAAATGGAGAATCTAAATGGGTTGGTAGAATTCAGGAAAACGAGAGAGTATTTTCCTATTTTCCTCCAATGAATCTGACATGCCAGCAACTTATTGATGAGTTATTACGCAGAGATGATGGTGGAAAAGCCAGACAATAAGGATGGTGATGGTGAGAATAATTTGGAAATGGTTGTTTAAGAGAAGCCAAACAATCAAAATTTAGTGTTCGAGTTAAAAGATAGATAGCAACTTAAAAGTGGGCAAAAGTTTGATAGCAAGAAGGATGTACATCCATTTGTAACGAATGGTTCAATTGAAATTTCTTTTAGATATACAACATTGTGGTCTGATTCGAAGCTATGGAAAGTACGATGCAAGTTTATAGGAAGTGGTTGTAAGTGGAAATTACGTGTGCCAGCAATCTCGAATTCCAAACAGTTAAGTGTGAGAACACACTATCCATTCATAAGTGTTAACCTATATATAATTCGACAGAAGCTACAAAGGGTACAACACAATTGGTTAAAGATTATTCGAATTAGGAATATGTTGGAAAATATGAAACACCTCCAGCAAAAGAATTGATGGCTCGTGTAAAAGCAAGGTTGGTGAAAATGTATTGTATTTGATCACATCAAGAGGCAAATGCAATGCTTAAAAGGAGATTTGTGGTGATGACTTTGACCATGATAGGAGGCTTCCAAGATGGTTGTACATGTTTTCAGAAAGAATCCTAGATTTTTCGTGAATCTTCAGGTGAATAGTGATGAGAAAAGCTTCAAAGACCTTTTTATGGTTGTAGGAGCGGCTATAAGGGATGGAAATACATGCATAATGTGGTTGTTGTAGATGCAACATTTCTAACATGAGTGTACAAGGGAGCATTGATCGTGGCAACCGTACAAGATGGTGAATATCACCAATATCTTCTTGCTTGATGAATAGTTGACAAAGAGAAGGATGAATCCTGGACATGGTTTATGTCAATGTTGAAAGAAGTGATACCGGATGGATGTGATTTCGTTGTGAATCTGATTGCCATAAAAGCTTCATCAATCAAACAAGTGTACAAAAAAGTTGATCATGGTTTTTGTACGCGTCATATATCTCAAAACATAAAGTGCTACATCAATAACGGCCATGGTAGAAAGAGTACAAATGGTGATATTGTGGTGCAAATGTTCTTCAAGTGTGCAGCAGTATACACGGTGAACGAATTTGAAGAGCTATTTAATGATTTGAAGGCTAGGTACAAATATGACCATTGTGACCTTTATAACCTTTGTAACCTTTGTTCAGGTATCCTAATGTTGCAAAGTATTTGAAGAAAGGGGAACTTGATCTCATTAAATGGGTAAGATGCAAATTTAATGGTGAAAAGTAAAACTTAATGACCACTAATGGGGTCGAATCAATAAATTAAATGTTGAAGACTTCAAAAAAAATTTCGGTCCTAGCGCTTTTAGATACATATTTGGGAAAAACATGTGATCCATGTGACCCTTGTGACTCATCGTTTCGATGTCACTCTTGTCTTTTCGAATGCCAACCATGCTTTTATTAATATGTGTGTTTATAATATTCTCTCATCTGTACATCCATCTTTCGACTAGTACAAGTGCATCATGTTCTCTAAGTGTCACCATCTCACCCATTGGGATTGAATCTCATCTCTCTCCTCTCTTCGTCTACGTCTCTAACCCCAAATTTTCTGAAAATTCTTTGTGATTTTTGTGACCTTTGTTAAGAAGGTCACATGGTGGACATAGGGCATTGAGTTGTCTCTATGTTACTCATCTGGGCAATCGGTGTATTCAGACTCTATGCAGTCACACACAAGTCCCTACAATGTGGATGGAAGACATTGTGTTGTATCTGCGCTACTTAAGGTTAGGGTTGCTGGCAAAATCGGAGATGGTGTTGAGTCACACACGAGACTCAATAATGATTTACGAAGGAGTATATCATGGTATTTCTACACTCTACAAATGTGACCTTTGTGACCTTTTTGCCTTTTTTAAACTTTGTTAATCATTATAAATAATCCATATTTAAACGTTGAAAATGTCTTATTTTTATCTACTGTTCGTAATTATGTGAAACCCATAAATTCGTTTCCGTTCTTTCATCCTTATAAATCCATAAATTTATCGACCCTCAATTGGCATCAAGAAGAATGAATCAAGTTTAAACGAGAATCCATCTATCTCATGCGACCCAATATGACCATTGTACGACTCTCAATTGGAATAAATTAGAACGATGCATATTTAAACTTAAACGGGAACCCATTCGACTCATGCGACCCAATATGACCCTTGTGTGACCCTCGATTGATATAAATTAAAACGATTCATATTTAAATGTTGAAATATCTTATTTCGCATGGTTTATGTTATTTTATCTTTATAAATCTATAAATTCGTCAAGTTCTCATCTAGTGTTCCTAATTAAGTGAAAAAGGACTACTGTGACCTTTGTGACCATTCGATCCATGCGACCCATGCATGAATCTTTAGAAATGTCATTTTCAAAATTTTTGAATTGTAGATGCTTAATTAAGAATCAATATGGACAATAATATCAATCATTACGAAATTTGACAAAATTTTAATGCAACGAGTTCTCAAAACACTACTATCACTTTTGAAACACATTCATTCATTTTACACTTCTTGTGACACATGGATAATAATCGGTTTTAAGCATTGTTTGACGTTGTAAAGTATCTGAATTAGCATGATTTACATTCATAAATGCATCAAAAACAGAATTTAAGCGTCCAACATAATTTTTGACCAATATGACCCTTGTACGAACCTCAATTGGCATTAATTAGAATGATGCAAATTTAAACGTTGAGAGTGTCTTATTTTGCATGGTTTCTTTCCTTTCATCCTTATAATTCCATAAATCTTCGAGTTTGCATCTTGTGTTCCTACTTATGCGAAAAAGACTATTGTGACCTTTTTGACCATTCGACCAATGCGACCCATGCGTGACTCTTTAGAAATTTCACTTTAAATTTTTTTGAATTGTAGATGTTTAATTCAGAATCAATATAGACAATAATATAAATAATTACAAAATTTGAAAAAATATTAAATGTATTGTTTTGAAATTTACTCAAATTCATCCAACAAATTCTTAAAACACTATTTCACTATGGAAACACATTTATTCGTTCTACACTTCTTGTGACTCATGGTAAAAATATATTTTAACCATTGTTTGAAATTGTGAATTATATACAATAACATTATTTACGCTCCTAAACGAATCGAAATCACATTTTAAACGTCCAACGTAATTTGTGACTGATATGACCCTTGTGCGACCCTCGATTGGCATAAACTAGAACGATGCATATTTAAACATTGAAAAGGTCTTATTCTACATGGTTTCTGTCCTTTCAGCATTATAAATCCATCAATGCGTCGAGTGAGCATCTAGTGGTCCTTATTATGTGAAACATGGCTACTCCGACCTTTGTAACCATTCGACCCATGTGTCACATGCGTGACCTTTTAGAAATATCAATTTCAAAATTTTTGAATTATAGATGTCTAATTAAAAATAAATATAGAAAATAATATCAATAATTTTTAAATTTGATGAAATTTCACATGTATTGTTTTGAAATTTGTTCAAATTCATCCAAAGAGTTCTTAAAACACTATTAAATATTACTTTTGAAACATATTCATTCGTTCTACACTTCTGACACATGGCGAAAAATTCATTTTAATCATTATTTGATCTTGTAAAGTATCTAAATTAACTTGATTTATGTTCCTAAACGTATTGAAAGCATAATTTAAACGTCCAATGACCTTTGTGAACTTTGTGACCCTTATAACCTTTGTGACTTTGTAACCGTTTTCAGGGAACATGTGTGACCCACCATTCTCCACCAAAAATTTCCTTAACATTTCAAAAAACATAATAGTGTGGTCAAAGTTGGTCACAAGTTGTACAATACAACACTTTGTACTGTCGCATCGCTTTGATGTCAGAGTCATGTCTTTTCGAATTCTAGCTTTTCCTTTTTTTTTTGAATAGTGACATACATACTTTCTCTAACTCCAATCATCTTCCATCTATCTACCACTCCACCTTTCATCATCTCCTATCTTCATCTATGTCTGTAAAGAATCATTGAAAAGTTATCTATAAAAACTGTCTCAACCCCAGGATTTCTCACATTTTGTCCAAGTGATTCTTCCTATCTATCTGGAGCACTACCTTGTAATCTCCTTCACATGACTCTCTATTCGTGTATTACATGTAGAGAATGTAAAGATAAGTTTTCTTTTTTTGCTTTTTTGTTCCAAGACATTTTGAGGAAGTTCTTGAAACAACATATCCGAGAACTAACAAGGCAGAATTACACAAAAACTCTTAGATCGGCGTGTCTTACAAAAAAGGGAAGTCAAGTTGGATGGCTCCAGATTCAATGATGGTTGGAAAGATTTCTCGAAGGAACATTATTTCATAATTGGGATTTCGTAGTTTTTCGTCATGATTGTGATATGGTTTTTCACATTACTAGTTTCTGAGATGATTTGTGAATTTTTCAATATGCATCATCATCATCATCATCATCAAACACATAAGCAAGGTCATCTTCTTCTGCTCATACATATTTTACGATAACCGCCACACATTTAAATCTAGTCGTAGATGTATTGGTATGTGACCTCAAACCGGATCATCATATATCACTTTGGTTTTTTTATTTGATTTTTAATCATTTTAAGTGATGTAACTTAGTGATGGTACATAACCTTTCAATACGGTTTTCGAGGTCAAACGGTTTTATCGGTAGACGGTGTAAGATAATGCTGATGAATGATCAAGGAACGATATGGTCATTAGATTTGAGGCCCTTAATTCATGGTGGCGCTTGTATCAAGGGAGGTTAGAGAAAGTGTTGTATCTGGTCTCCAATGGAGCAACATTTGTGCTTGTATCTGGTCTCCAATGGAGCAACACCTGTGCTTTGGTATGTTCCCCTAACAGGGTCTACCAACAACAATATCTGATATCAAGTAATTATTGTTCGGTATTCATTACTTTGAACTTGAACTTGTTATTATTATTATTGTAGATTTAGTATTATTGTTATAATTATTGTGGATTTATTATCGGTATGTGTTTCGGTATTCATTAATTTGTCACTCGTGCGACCCTCGTGACCCTAGTGACCTTTGTGAACCTTTTGACTTTTATTATATGTATGTGTTTCCGTATTTCATTCCCTTGTCACTCTAGTGACCTCTCTGACCCTTGTGGACCATTCGACCCTTGCAATCTATGCCACCTTTGCGACATATGCAACCCTTTCGGTACCGATTCCCTTCAACTTGATGTTGTTATTAATATTTTAGATTTGCATTTATCGTTATTATTATTTTGGATTTATTATCGATATGTGTTTCGGTAATCATTAATTTGTGACCCATGCTATCCTTGTGACCTTTTCGGTCCATGTGACCTCAATGACCCTTGTGATATATGTGATCCTTTCGATCCATACCACCCATGCGACATATGTGACCCATGTGACCCTTTCAACATATGCGACCCTTTCAACATATGCAACCCATGCGACCCTTTCGACATGTGCGACCCTTTAGGCATATGCGACCCTTTTGTCACATGCAAATAAAGTTAAAAAAATGAATAAAGTTAAAATAACATATTAATCGATTTAAAAAAATATTAATCAAGTTAAAAAATAGGAATCTAATTAAAAAAATATGAATCCAGTTAGTTATAAATAATATTAATCAAGTTCAATGATGAGATGATGGGAGCCGTTACTCTTGGGGTACATCGATAATTACTCCATTCGAAAATACTTCAGCAACAATCTCCTCACGCATGAAAGCAATTTGGGCGTCAAAAATTTTAGGGAACTTCTATCCCATCCTAATAGAATGGATTCTAGGTATTTGAAGGCGAAAACACCACAATCATTCGAGTTTTCGTTTTAAGACAGCCCTTCATACTACTCGTACTTCATTATCTTCTCCAGAAGTCAAGGAATGAAACCCTCCGACTTGTAACATCTTGGACAAAGCTCTTCTTATAATCTCCATCACTGGATCAATATGTGATTCTTTCAACCTGTTTTGGTAGTCTTATACTTTGATGCATCAGCTTTTCAAATAAACTTTCATGGCTACCCAATGACAACGCATATATCGATTTTGGGGTGATGGAATGTTTACAATCGAGAGTAAGCCATCGTACTCCGCCACTTTTTTTACGTATCTTTTAATAGATATGAACCCTCCAAATAATCATTTAGAATATCCGAAAATTCTTCCATGCCCTTGTCCATCCACATCGTGAGCGACTACATGAAAGTAATAAGACAAATGTAATGATTCTTTGACCCATATTGAAATTAATATTTGTAGATGCGATTATGCACCTTGAACAACGCCTCATCCAGTTGTTACAAAATAAATTAACACACATGAATACATATGACCCAAAATGAGCTTTGTGACCTTTGTGATTTTCGTGACGAAGGATTAAAAACACTTACATCATCTTCATACCATACACAATCCTTTAGTATGATCTCCCAAAACTCTGCTACCTGGGACGGTCTATTTCAGATTTCCACCAATGCTTTTGACGAGGTTTTATCATAAATTTATATAGACTAGTCACTCGGCGCTACTATCATCCATTAACTAAATAGTTCGGGTTATCTTGCCATGTTCTAATCCCTTGGGCTTTCACATAAAATTCTAACTCCCTTGAGGTTCTTGAACCACCTATTATGTAGGTTGTTGAACCACCTTTTTGGAGGTTTTCTGCAGCAACAGCTTTATCTAAACCTCCCCCTCGCTCTCTCTCCTTCCTCGCTACCCTTGTTGTTATCCAACTTCGTGAGTTTTGTTCTTCAAGTGTTTTTTGTCATTTTGCTGGTGGCTCAGTTGATGGAGGTTCTACATATGGTTCATGTATTGCCTTCGATGGTTTTAACTTTCGTTTAATTATCATTGGACCATTGTGACCGATGCGAGCCATGCGACCCTTGCAAAATATAAGACCCATGCAACATATGTGACCCTTCCAAAATATGCGACATATGTGACCCTTGCGATCCATACAATCCTTGCGACCTTTGTGACCCATACAACCTTTTTAACCCATGTGATCTTTTGCGATCCATGTGACCTTTTGACTCAATTGACCTTTGTGAATCAATATTACTTACTCGGTGGAACTTCGATAAGAACATTTGCATCAACCACTTTGACTGGAACTTCTGGAATTTTCTCAGCACCAACATCAACGACAACCTCTTCGACATGAATCAATGGTTTATCCTTTATAGGAACCTCATCGGGAACACCTATGCCAACATCTGTATACAAATTATTTCATTCGTTAGACTCATCCTTCGTAACATCGATGACCTTTGTGACTGATGCGACCCATGCGACATATGCGACCCATGAGACTAATGCGACCCTTGCGACCCATGAGACTAATGCGACCCTTGCGACATATGCAATCCATGGGACATATGCGACTCTTGCAACCCATGCGAACCTTGTGATCCATACAAACTTTGTGATCAATGCGACCCATGCAACCTTTTGACTCAAATTACCTTTATGACTCAATATTACTTACTTGGTGGAACTTCGACAGGCACATCTGGAGCTTCCTCAGCACCAACATCAGTGGCAACCTATTCGAAAGGAGCAACCACTAAAGGAGCCTCTTCAGAAAAGTATTCAATTAAAGGATTAGTGGAGAATGTAATATTTTCAATTAATGTTGAAATGTTTGTACCCTCCTCTTTTTGAGCCATCTCGAGAGTCATTTTCAGTCCCTAACTTCATTGGCTCTTCTCTTGGTACTATATATAGACGTTGAAGGAAGTCAAAATCATCATCTCTTAGAGTTACGTAAGTTTTGTGTCCAGTGCTCGTATCTTTCTGGGCAGCGTTTGATTTTGCCACCTTTCGACCTTTACTCTTTTCTGCCATGTAAGCACATTTGGTATTTGTCGCCTTTGATTTTGGATTAGTAAAATTAAACCTTAATTCCCTTAGAAGGTCTCTTACAGCGTTGATGATTCATTTGTCCGACTTTTTTATTTCCTTCATTAATTTCTGCTCCAATGACAGGGGGACTGCAACTTCTTCTTCTTTAGTTTCAACTTCTTCTATAGATTTTGCTTCAGCATTACCTTCTCCTTCTTCATCAACATCACCTTCTCCTTATTCTTATTCATCAGCCTCTATAAATCCTTCATCTTCATCATTTTCTGATATGGGTGGAACATCTACAACCTCTATTGCTTCTTCACCCTTGCTCTCCTTCCTCTTACTCCCTTTTCCTTTCCCTTTTCGTTTTTCACCAAGAGCTGCTTTTTACTTTAGCAGTTCGAGCTTACAGATGTCCTCCTAAAAAATACCCTTTGGATTTCTTCGTAGATGTTCCATCAATATCTGAACATCTAGATCGTTGCATCCCTTGTAATCCTACAGATCAAAAAGTAAAGCTTCCTCGTCGTATTTAGCACGAACAATACTTCGAATATTCTACAAAAGACAAAAAATAACCATTATTACCCTTTTGAGACATGTGGCAATTGTGACCCTTGTGTGATTGTTACCTTAGAATCTCCGATCCGCTTCATCACGTCTACATACTTCGAGTTAAAATTGGATTTAACCCGCTTCTTGCACATCCTTGGACATGATGGATCGACATCCATAACATCAACATACCATATGTTTTCACCCAATCTAAGGATAATTTAGAATGGAAGTAACTGAAACATTAAAATAAAATTATAAAAACACAAAAAGCACGAAAACATTCAAGTTATTCTGATAATATATACAACTTATCATGAGTGGGATCATGAAACCTCCACAATTCCATTTTGGTTTTGGTGATTCTCCACTAGAATCCACAGGCTTCTCAAATGTGTAAAGCCCCTATAGAAATCCTTCACAAAATTCCAAGTGATGAGCAATTTCAATTAGATCATGGCTGATAGAATTGTCTGATGAAGGCCTGTAATTCAGACTTGCCACAACACCTTCACAAACTTTTCACTTACTTTTGCGGGAGTCACCTTTCTACTGTCGAAAATTTTCAGCATGACTATATCACATCTTTTCAACTCCCATCCTCCGGGATAGGGTCTGCAGTTCAATCCAATAATTAGGGCATGCTCCAACATAGAGGACTAGATGGGGACACCGTTTACGAAAAAATAACTCATTATTGTCTCGTACAATCATGGAGTGACTTAATAGGACATATATTTGAACCTTCGTCAAGATGGAGTCACAACAGAAATGTAATATATGCCTAAATTGTGACTCCTTATTGAAATAATGGAACTCATCTTGATCTAATATTCCTCTCAACTTCTTTATTGTTTCGTAAGGATAACACTTGGCGGTAATCTTTGACATTCTGTCCATATGCTTGAATTCATAGAGAAAATTCGGCTTTGAAGGCAACTAGCGGCTGAAGCGACCCTTGCTATTCAAGCGACCCTAGCAACTCAAGCGACCCTTGCAACTCGACACTAGCGACCCTTGCTAATCAAGTGACCCTTGCGACCCATTGAGTCTCATGAGTCGAATAAGGTCATGAGTCTCAAGCGACTCACTGAGACTCATGACCCTCTTTGACTCAAGCGACTTAAGGAGACTCAAGCAAGCCTTGCGATTCGAGCACCCCATTGAGACCCAATGAGTCTCTTGAGTTAAAGAGAGTCATGAGTCTCAAGCGATTCATTAAGACTCACACCCATTTTAAATCAATGAACATTTTTGCTTTCAACAGCCTAATCTCTAATTTATTTCATCTGCAACGTAAAACCCTAAAACCCTAAAAATCGATCCACGTACAGATTCCATTAAAGTTAACTTGTGCTCTCTTCTTCATTATTGATCCTTGCCATTTCTTTTTTTTTTCTTTCTCATTTCAAAATTTCTTTGGTCTCAACTTCGAAATATCCTTTTTCCTTACTTTGAACTTGATCCTTACTCTCAACTTCGAAATTGTCTTTTGCTTCTTACTCTCAACTTTTAAATAGGTTTTGTTTCGGAAAAAAATGTTGCACCGTGTGTGTTTTCACATGAAAAAATAAGGGCACATTTGTCCTTTCTTTATTTTTTCTTTTTAATCCTTGGGTTTTCGAGGATATACGTGAAGCAAAGAAACCCTAGAAAGGCATCCTTGATATTTTTCTAGCTAGAGCACAATTTAATATAAAATAAAAAATCAATTAAAGGACGAAAAATTGTAAGTAGCAGAGTCGTGGATTAATTGTAATTCCAATCTCTCGCATATTAGACATTATATTCTCAATGCCAAAACATAGACCTCATTTCTATTTCATCAACGGTTCTCACCACCAAAACGGTTATCTCGTCTCTACCAATACATCTCACCGTCGTTTCAACTAAGAACACATTATCTATAACCATATCATCAAGTGGTCCTAAAGAAATCACTCACATTCAAATGTATCCTTTAAAATGCATGCTCTGTTTTGGATTGTTAAAATTGCAGATAATATTCTTTTTAATTCTCTACAATTTCCTTTTTCTTTACTCTCATCCATCGTGTATAAATATTGTTCAAAAAAGACTTTGTAAATATCAAAAAATGAAATGAATTTAAGCTTTCTTTCTCTCCAATTCTCAACGGTTTATATGGTATCATAGCCTCATAATACTGTTATTTTCCTTCTTCTTCTTCACCCATGGATGAAGTAACTCCTGTCCATTTTCATCTCCATGATATTATGTCAAATTTCATCACTTTCAAACTCACCAATACAAACTACGTATCCTGAAAAACCTAGATTGGATTCTTTGTCACATCACAATAACATATTGGCTTTCTAAATGGTGAAATCACCAAACTTACTGAAACAATCACCACTCCAAACGAAAATATATTCATTAAAATTCTTAATGCTTCATATTTCTTATAGAGAAACACTGAACTGTTAGTTAAATCATGGAATATCTGAAGAAGTGTTAAGATATGTCATTGGTAAAGCCCCTCCATTCACTACTAGAAAATTCAAGATTAGGGACGGAATTTGGGGACCGACAATTCCGTCCCTAAATTTAGGAACAGATTATACACGGTTTAGGGATGGAAAATGAAATTCGTCCCTAATCCATCCCCAAATTTGGGTACAGAAGAGTCGTGCCTAATCCGTCCCTAAATGCAGACCAATTAGGGACATAATAGTAAGTCGTTCATAAATTGGAGACGGCAGGTCATCCGTCTCCAAATTTGGAGACGGGCAGGTCATCCGTCTCCAAATTTGGAAACGGGCAGCTCATACGTCTCTAAATTTTGAGACGGATTTGGGACCGTCCCTAAATTTAGGACTTTAAAAACCGTTTTAGGGACGGTTTCGGGACGTTTTTCGGAAAATTAATCTCTTAGTCCCTAATCCGTCCCTAATTCCTGTATAAATAATCTATTTAAACCCTCAACCATTGAGCCGTTTTTCATAAGCAACTCTCATATTTTTCACCCCATATTTTCTATAGTTTTTGCGATATAATGCCATCTTAATCAAGAGTACAGAAGAATTGATCCAGAATCTCAAAGTGTATCGAAAGACTTTATAGAAGGCGTCACACAGTTTATGACGATGGCGACGAATCAACAAGTTTACAAAGAAATGGGTATGTTGGTTTGTCCATGCGTCAAATGCAAGAATGAAAAATTTGTTAATGAGAGAACTGTTTGGAAGCATCTTTATTTCAGAGGATTTACCCCGAATTATTTCATGTGGTTATGTCATGGAGAAAAATTTACACCACGACCTAGTAATGTTGTGGAAAACTTTAGTAGGGGCACTATACATCATGATGAAGTTGAGTCTTCTCGAGATGTAGAAATGAACCCTTATGTGGAAATGAAACAAAATGTATTCCGTGAAAGAAACGAAAATATTGAAGAAGATCCGAATGAAGAAGCAAAAAGTTTTTTTTGAAATGCTAGAAAGTGCGAGGAATCCACTTGATGAATATGAAGACTGAAAATAATTTGTCTTAGAATTGCATGGATTCGATATTGCAATTAGTAAGAGATTATTTGCCAGAAGATAATAATGCAGTAGACTCCTATTATGAGACAAAGAAGATGATGCGATCTTTGGGTTTATTTCCATATCAAAAGATTGATGTTTGTCAAGACAATTGCATGTTTTTTTGGAGAGAGACATCGAAGATGTGTAATTATCTATTTTGTGGAAAAGATCGGTTTTATTTAACAAAGAATGGAAAATCAGTTCCATATCGTCGTATGTGGTATTTACCAATTACAGACACATTAAAAAGATTGTATCAATATGTGGAGACCGCAAGTGACATGAGATGGCATGCTGAGCATTCAAGTCGTGAAGGAGAGATGTGTCATCCCTCAGATGGTGAGACATGGAAACACTTTAACAAGGTATACCCTGATTTTGCGGCTGAGAGTCGAAATGTCTATTTAGGTCTTTGTACCGATGGTTTTAATCCATTTGGGATGTCTCAGAAGAATTATTCATTGTGGCCAGTTATAGTGACACCTTACAACTTACCACAGGATATGTGCATGAAACGGAAATTTTTGTTTTTAACAATAATGATTCCCGGGCCTAATCATCCGAAAAGAAGTTTGGATATATTTCTTCAACCACTTATTGAAGAATTAAAAGAATCATGGAATGGAGTTCAAGCGTTAAAAGAATTATGGAATTGAGTTCAAGCGTACGATGTGTCGAGGCGACAAAATTTTATGTTACGAGGTGCTCTCATGTGGACAATAAGTGATTTTTCAGCTTATAGTATGTTATCTGGATGGACAACGCATGGTCGATTGGCTTGTCCATATTGCATGGAGGAAATAGATGCTTTTCATTTGAAACATGGAAGAAAGACGAGTTGGTTTGATTGTCATCTTAGGTTTCTTCCTGTCGATGATGCATTACGCCGCAACAAGAGAAATTTCAAAAGGAATGTAGTTGTGTGGAAATCTCCTCCTCCAATTTTGACTGGCGAAGAGATTTTGTATGAACGATTTCTTGCTTTGGATATTCCGAGGAGTATAGATTGCGGAGGGAACAATCATCCGAGAATTGGTGGTTATGGAATTACTCATAACTGGTACAAGAAGAGCATATTTTGGGATTTGCCGTATTGGAAAAATCTGAAACTTCGACATAATCTTGATGTGATGCACATAGAGAAGAATTTTTTCGATAACATCATCAATACAATACTGAATGTCACGGGGAAGACAAAAGACAATATTAAATCACGCAAAGATCTAGAAGAATATTGCTCACGAAGGGAGTTACATATAGGTGATGACGGTAAAGCGCCAGTCCCGATATTCAGATTGTCAAATGAAACGAAATATAAATTGTTGAAGTGATTGAAAGAAGATGTGAAATTCCCCGATGGCTATGCGTCTAACATTGGAAGGTGCGTTGACATTCAAGGAGGAAAGTTATTAGGGATGAAAAGTCACGATTATCATGTATTCATGCAAAGACTACTTCCGATATGTTTTTTCTGAATTGATGGACAAACATGCACACGAAGAAATTGGAGGTATGTGGTTGATTTTATATTAATATGTAGTGTGAATTTTTGTTAAATACACTAATAATACTTTCATGTTAAGGTATTTGCCTATTCTTCCGAGATTTATGTTCGAGAAATCTGAGTATGGATGTGGTTCGTCGACTGCAAAATAACATAGTTACTGTACTATGTAACTTGGAGAAGATTTTTCCACCATCATTCTTCGATGTTATGGAGCACTTGACAGTTCATTTACCGCACGAAGCCGCATTAGGAGGTCCAAATCAATTTCGTTGGATGTATCCGTTCGAGCGATTTATGTTTCATCTGAAGAAAAAAACCAAACAAAAAGCTCGACCGGAGGGTTCAATTGTGGAACAATACATCAATGAGGAAATATCGTTCTTCACTTCATACTACTTCGAGCCACATGTTCAAACGCGAACTAGAAATCCAGACAGATGTTTTGATGGTGGTGTGACGTATTCATATCCAGTACCAGACAGTACCAGATGTTCTGGACATATTTTGCGGAATTGGTTGATCTGCTGGTAAGGCGAAAGATATATGGTTATCACAACGAGATCTCCATATCGCACATACATATGTTTTATTAAACTGCGAATATCTACAGCCTTTTGAAAGGTAAAATCCCACAATTAACTATGGTTATCACAATGACACTTTTGTTTATTTTTGTAATATTTATAGAATTTTGTTTCTTTTAATAGGACATTTGATGATATATTGAAGAATACATATACGAACATTGATGATTCTCGACTCCAAGAACTAAAAGAAAAATATTTCTCCACATGGATCAGACACTATGAAAGTATTAAAATTTGGAATAAATAACTTTTACAATATTCTGACGCCGTGTCTAAGTTTGTACATGTAATGCAGGTTGAGATGGGCAATCACCCGTTGTGGCTACGAGATCTTGTCAAAGGACCGATTGTGAAAGTTATGAGTTGGCCTATGTATTTTACACGTGGTTATAATTTTCACACTTACGATCATGGGAAATTGAAGTCGACGATGAATTATGGTGTATGTGTGAAAGGTGAAAGATACTGTGCATCGGTCGATGAACCAAAATTTTATGGGATTTTAAAGAAAATTTTGCAATTGGAATATCCAGGTATAGAAAACAAGTTTAAAACAATGTTATCCTTACCACGTATATCATTTTGGATATTGACTCAGATTTTGATATGTTTTGTAGGTTATGTCGGTTTAAAGGTGATGTTATTTCGATGTGATTGGTTCGATCCAATAATCGGCCGCGGAACAAGAGTAAACAAACTAGGCGTTGTAGAAGTTAACTCCACACCAAGATATGCAAAATACGAGCCTTTTATTCTTGCGTCACAAGCTGATCAAGTTTGTTACGTTTCCTATCCGCATATTAGAAGATCTTCAGGGTTGGCGTGTCGCAATGAAGATACTTCCGAGGGGCAAATTTATCGACAACACAGAACAACAACAATTGCCAATGCAACAACAAATGACCGAGATAATTGCTATTGACGATGTACGCGTTGAAGAACTTACGCATGGTGAAATGGAGGAGCTCGAAAGAAACGGAGATGATATTCATGATGAAGATATAGAAGATGTAGAATTTGAATCAGATACAGAAGATTCGACGGAAAAATTGTGTGACTCTGATGATGAATCACGTTAAAATTTCTATTTCTTAATGATTATATGTTTACGAATTGTTTCTCAATGATTATACGTTTTTATGATTATCGTCCCGATCTATCGCCCCGATCCCGTTCTATCGTCTCGGGCCCGGTCCCCAGTCAATCGTCCTAATCCCGGTCCCGGTCAATCGTTCTGGTCCCGGTCCCGGTCAATCGTCCCGATCAATCACCGATCCCGGAATTGGGGACCGAAGGTTTAACCATCTCCAATTGGAGATGAATATTATCTCCCCGTCTCCAATTGGAGACGGATAAGCTGTTCCCAATTGGGGACGGGCCTCAGTCGTCTCCAATTGGAGACGGATGTTCTCTCCCCTCCCGTCGCCGCCTTCGTCCCCTTGTGTCTCCCCTCCCGTCGCCGTCGCCCTCCTCTCCTCCGTCGCCGCCCCGAACGAGATCCACCGGTCAGGTATGAGCATAGGTTGATTTCGCTGAAATTTCGCTGGATTAGTTGAAAAAAAATCTTGGTAGGAGCATAGAATTTAGGTGGAATTGGTTCTAAGTTAGCTGGAATTTTAAGTTAGGAGCATGGAATTTAGCTGTTTATTTATGTGTTGATGTTAGAAGTTGAGAAATTTAGAAATATACGTTGAAATTTAGAATGTCATAATATTTTTATTTCACATTACAGTATGTCGCGCCGCGTTGGAAGAGGCGGTAAAACGAGAAACCGCCCTCAGTCCGAGGAATGTGGCAACCTTTCATCTCATCCCCGACATTCCAATTCAGGATATGATGATTACATGAATCCAAATTTCTTCCAAAACACTGGATCGACACAATCGGGGCAATATATGCCGTATTATCCGCAAA
>CM071871.1:36075922-36089782 GCA_036759665.1 Gynandropsis gynandra | reverse complement strand
TGATCGATCGTGTTACAATTGGACACATACCGATCCACATATTAAGCAACGATGGTGGAAATCATTTGTGGTATGTTTTAAACAATTTTTAATTTTATCAAGAAATTTAAATTACAATTTAAATATAATAAGCTTATTATTATTTCAGCAAAAATGTTATTGGAATCCCGCCATTACCGGATTAGTAAAGTCCGAATTTGAAAGAAATGCGGCAAAGCCTCTCAAGTCTATCGTAGGTAAATTGCACGCTGACCGATATATAAAAGGAAAACCCAATTGGATGTCGGAAGATATTTGGGATCAGATGTGCGCACATCGGGATTCCGAGAATTTAAGGCAAAGTGCGAGCGAGCAAGTAAATCCTGGCGTTCTGATAGAGTAGGATACGGGATAAGCGAGCACACGGCAGGATCTCGTTCTTTTGCGGAAGTATACGAAGATCTGGTAAGCTTTATTCAATTTTTATGCATTTATATAAAATTAACATTTTATTAAACTATGTCTTTTTTATTTTTTTCAGGCGAAAGAGAAGTGATCCGAACCATTGTATATAAAATTGTTGGAACGTACGCACGTTAAGAAGTCAGATGGTTCGTGGGTGGATCCTAATGTGAAAAGCCTTCACGATGAAATTGAAAACATGGTAGCGGAGCGAGTATCGCAAATTCCCCCGAGAGAAGACGGCTCACAAACTACTCTGAGTCAGGAAGAGTACAACGAGTTGTATCTCGAGGTAATAATGAAATTCTACTATGATCTAATTTCACTATTTATAAATGTTATTAATTCACGATATTTGTTTTACAGCAAGTTACGCCATACAAAGGTCGTATTTTCGGATTTGGGGCAATGGCCTCAAAACATTCAACTTCATCCAAAGGTCAAGAAAAATTATTGGATTACGAGCTCTGACATCAAATATCCGAAAGGTTCCAAGAATCCGACATGCGTGTTGAACAAGCACTAATGGAGGCTGAACTATCAAGAAAGCATGCTCATATTTTGTAATGGAATTCTTGCATGCTGATATTTTGTAATGGAATTTTGAAAGGTAAAGAAAGCATGCTGATATTTTGCAACAGACGCCCGTTAAAATTTTGTAATGGAATTCCGTTTAAATTTTGTAAAGGGCGTCCGTTGCCACACCATCGCGAAAAAAGAGCACGAATTCAAATTTTCCAACGGACATCTGTTGCAAATTGGCAGGAAATGGTAACGTGTATCCGTTACCATTTGGCGGGAAAAAAATTCCAACGGATGCCCGTTAGAAATGCTAACGGGCATCCGTTAGAATTTCAAAAAAATAAAAATATTTTTAAAAAAATGAAAAAGTTTTTAACTAAACTAATAAAAGTTCTTACAAAAACTTAAATCTAAATATATTACAATTCATTTAAATCAGTTGGACATATATCATCACCGGGGTCACCACTAGCACCTCTGGAAAGCGTTGCATCCAAATCGATACCGGTTCTTGCTGCAGCGTTGATCCCTTCACCAGGCCGGATAGCAACTCTTTGATGCCCTCCATGTGTTGTACTTGGGATTGTGTTGCCTGTAGTTGGGCTTGAGTGTCTCGAAGTTATGCTTCAAGTTCATCGATTCGTCGTTACTACGTGTAGCTCTCTTGGACCACGGGAGGTACCGTCATGGCGTCCTCGACCATATCTTTCTGAAGTGCACCGAGACCGTATAAACGCCCCTTATACGGTCTAACCGACTACAAAACAAATAAAATTAGAGTTAGAATTTTTTTAAAAATTTTTATTTATAATCAAAAGATAAAATACTAAATTTTTACTTCCAAATAAACTTTGTCCTTTTGTAAAGGACTGAGGTCGTCGGGAGTTGAACCGCAAGCTTGTGATTGTTGTGTAATCTTCTCCACCACAGCGTTCACGGTTCCTTCCGTTCGAGGGTCGACAAGTTTGGGTTCGTCGCTCTCTTCCCTGACGATCGACTTTTTCTTGGCGTGGGTTTCCACTACCAGCTTAAGAAGAGTCTGTTCTCTTCCTATCTGTTGCATCTGTGATATAAAATAAATTTACTTAGATAAATATAGTGAAAAACAAAAAATTTAAATAATAATAAATTTACCAATTTTTGCTTTCTTTTCGGGAATGATTTTGATCGCGAAGTATATCGATGCAGACCATCTTCCCGAACCTTCTCGTCGTACCGACATTGTTTGGCGTTCTCGCTCTTGGCCTTGAAGTCTTCAAACTCCCAATGTTGAATAAGTTGATTGAAGACCTCGTCTGTTGCATAAGTTGGTTTTCGATTCTTGGTGTAGTAGTTGCGCTTGGCATTGTTCATCATCAAGCGCATCTGAGCCTGCATGTCGCGCATCCATGCCGTATAGATGCACGTCGTATCCTCCTTCTGCCATCTGTATGCGTGCTGCAAAATAATTTATAATGAGTTAGTTTATAACATATATAAATAATCATTTGAAATAAAAATGTATTTTGAAATACAATTACGATAAAGGTGCACCACCATTGGCGACGTATGACTTCTCGCGTAACATGCCAAGAATAATAGAGTTGGTCCTATAAGGACCCTTGGATGATGTTGGTGTTCGTATGTTTTAGAATATCATCCACGTCAAACCTACACATTAAAATTAAATAATTGGATAACATTTATTAAGTAAAACAATATAAAAGTATAAAATATTAAAGTTACCATAACGTCCCAACAAGACGTTCCCGATCGATAATTTGAAAATATTAAAGTTACCATAACATCCCAAATTATTGATTAAGGAATCTATATCCACCATATCGTCCTCCTCATCAAATATCGGTGGCGCCGATATCGGTGAAGGCGGACGATATGGTGGCAATTGAGGCAGGGGAAGGGCTCCTGCGGAACTAGCCAACATACCTCCCGCACTTATAAATTGTCTAGGCCTCATTTTCGTATTTTATTGTTTGAAGGTGCGATTTTGTGTGTGTGAAGAAGTGTGTAACAGGATTTGAAGTTTTGAATTATGTTGAAAATGAAACTGTTCAACGGTTTATATGTAGAAATTTCCAACGGATGCCCATTGGAAATTACGTCAATCGAACGGACACAATTAATTGACGCGACGTTCTGTTTCTCCAATGGGCATCCGTTAGAAATTCCAACGAATGCCTGTTGGAAATACGTGTTCCCGAGGCAACGGACGGTAAAACGGCGGTTCGTCTCCCATTGCAACGGGCATCCGTTACAATTTTCAACGGATGCCCGTTGGAAGTTTTGCAGCCTAGAGTAGGCATCATTACACTTGCAACGGGCATCCGTTCTAATTTGTAACGGATGCCCATTACAGTAATTCTAACGGGAATCCGTTAAAAATTCGTAACGGATGCCCGTTAGACATAGTAACGGATGTCAGTTAGTAAAATTGTAACGGACATCCGTAGCAAATTTTCAACGGATGCACATTATAATTGTGGAAAACTTAGAATTTTTTTCCAAGTGACGGAGAATATTTTTTGTTCCAACGGGGTTCCGTTAAGAATTGCAACGGATGCACGTTGGTATTAGATCATATGTAGAATTTTCGATTGAACATCATTTATATATGCTTCGATTATATTTACATTTCGATTTTTTCCGATTACACATCATCTACGTTAAATTACTCAACTAAAAACATTGAACATCATTTACATTACACATTATTTTATTTACATTTCTTCTTCAGTAGATTCATCTATTGGTGAGTCTTCCTTCGATTGTTTATTGTATTCATCGCTATTTTCATCTTCAGCATATTCCGGTTCAACATCTTTATAACCGCGTATGAATTCTCTGTCTATGTCAGTTCTTGTGAGAATCTCCTCTCGATTGTCTGTATCAATTAAACGAATCGGTTGCGGATGATTGGGTTACAACGAATCTTCTTTATCATCTGAGCTTATGATCCCTCGTGGCTTGATCTTTACTACGACCCACCACTCGTTTCTTCAATGTTTCAATGTTGTTGGATATTGTACATAACATACTTGATGTGCTTGATCTATTGTGATGAATGGATCATACTTACCATGTTGTCGTGCCGGATTGATGTCAATTTCTCCCCATTGGTTTTTTCGTATTCCACGTCCTATGGTTGGGTCAAACCACTGACATGTAAAAAGCATCACCTTTAACCCAACGAGACCGAGATATTCCACTTATAGGATTTGATGCAAAATGTCGTAGAAGTTATCACCCTCTATTTCACTATTAACGCAAACACCATAATTGTATGCTCCCCATCGGTTTTTCCGTATTCCACGTCCTATGATTTAGTCGAACCATTGACATTTAAAAAGCATTTCCTTCAACCAACGAGACCGAGATATTCCACTTGTAGGATTTGGCGCAAAATTCCATAGAATTTATCACCCTCAATGTTTTTCGTGTTCGTATGTGTGTAATGTGTAGCCGCGAGTAAACAAAATTGGCCAACACATAACATTTCGTGTAGGATCATTAGCCAAATCTTTTAACCACGTTGGAAGTCTTTCATCAGAACATTTCACTTGTACGTCTAAAACGAATGAATACTTTATAATAAATGCAATTAATTTTAATAGATGTGTACACGAGTACTTTCGTAATCTCTTAATCACGAGCCATAATGTTGAACTTTCATATCTGTGAGTTTATTTGCGTTTAGATGAGGATATGTACCAAATACTTCTTCATCAAATATCATGTATAATGAAAATACGTAAATATTGTATATATATACATATATATATTTATAAGATTAAATAATATTATTTTGTACCTTTTGAACGGTAATAACTCTTGATAATTTAATAATATATATGTGTGGACATGATTATACTCTTGTGGTGTTAACCAATATTCCTCGGATTTACCTCTTGTACGTCCAATAGGTGTAAACATCTTAGAAATTGTGCCCAACTACGTATTATATTGGTACAGATAGTTTGTGTGATCATCCGATGCACGTCGTTCTTTCGTCTGAATATGCCACTCGAAATAAGATGTGCTGAAATATGTGATTTCTTCCAGCAAGTATTATTTGACAATAGATCCTTCAAATTTTGCTTTGTTTTTTGCTTTTTTCTTTATATGCAAGAAAAACCTTTCGAAAGGATACATGCATCTGAATTGAACTAGCCAACCGAGTATTGCCTCATCTGGTTAATGTATTGGAAAATCTCCATGACATCGAAGAATGAAGGCGGAAAAACTTTTTCCAATGCACATAATACTTTAGAGATATTGTTTTTCATTAATTCCAAGTCATCCCTTTTTAAATTCCTTGAACATATATCTCTGAAAAATATGTTGATTCCGCATAGCACATCGTGAACATTCTACGGTAAGAGCTCATCAAATGCAATTGGATGGGTCGCTGCATGAAAACGTGACAATCGTGACTTTTCAACCCGATCAGCCTCAAACCAACAATATCCACACACCGAGCAATGTTCGATGCATATCCATCTAGAAACTTAACGTCTTCTTTTAATCATTTTAGTAATGCCATTTTCGCCGGACCAGACAATCTGAATACTGGGACAGGTGACCTTCCATCTTTTAATTACAACTTAGGTCGTCGGCATACTGTCTTCAAAACTTTTCTTGATTGTATATTATCCTTAGTTTTGCCGACCATATTCAAAACAGTATTGATGACGTTATCAAAAAAGTTCTTTTCGATATGCATAACATCTAAATTATGACGTAATATCAGTGATTTTCAATATGGTAGTTCCCAAAAGATACTATGTTTATACCAGTTATGCCATTCAACTTGGCTTTTTGGTTTACAATGCCCACGATCTCCACCTCATTCTACCGATTCTTATAAATCGCCCATTGTGTTCAATCTTTCGTAAAGGATTTGTGTTTCGGTTTGAATGAATGATGCCTCTTCTTTTTTGTACCACATTCTTTTATAATGTTTTTAATCTTTTCGGAAAGCATGTCCACGAGGAAGAAATCTTCTTTGACAATCAAACTAACATGGTTTCTTACCATGTACTAGTCGAAATGAATCTGTATCCTCCATACAATATGGACATGCCAATCTTCCGTACGTGCTCCATCTAGATAACATTCCATAGGGAGGAAAGTTGCTAATTTTCCACAACAAGACCGCTTTCAATGTGAAATTTTGCTTCGTACTAACATCATAAGCAAGAATTCTTTCGTTTCACAAATATCTTAATTCATGAATTAAAGGCTGCAAAAAGACATCGAAACTTTTCTTCGGATGTTCAGGTCCTAGAATCAACAACGTCAAAAACATTACCTCTCTTTTCAAACACATCTAGGGAGGCAAATTATGCAGAGACAAAAGCATCAGCCACAGAGAATATTGACTTCCAGATTATCCATATGGGCTAAAACCATCCGTGCACAGGCAAAGATAAACATTTCTCGTTTCATACACGAACTCGAGAAATATTTCACTGAAATCTTTCCAAGCCTTACCATCTGATGGATGTAGCATTATACCTTCGGTCGTCGAGGGTTTTGTGTGCCATCTCATTTTAGCAGTGGTTTTTCTCGATTCAAATAACCTTCTCAACCTATTTGCTATATGCATATAGAATATTTTCTTATATGGTACATATTTACGTGAAGATGGTTTTTTAGCTGAAATCTGCTTGCACCGCAAAACTTGCATTCCAACAAGTCTTTATCATTTCCCTAAAATAACATGCAACCGTTTCTACAAACATCAATTTTCTCATTTGGCATTCCCAAATCTTTTAAAACATTCTTTGTTTCATAGTATGTCTCGGGAGCTTGATTATTTCTCGGTAAATATTCATGCATGGTTTTGCAAAATGAATCCATGCAATTTTCAGCAACATTGTAGCCTGTTTGTATACTCAACAATCTTGAAGATAATGATAAGCAAGACTGACCTTCACGACAACCTTCAATCGTAGGTTGTTTCAACAAATCCAATAGGTTGAAGAATCGGCGTGCATCGATGTTCGGCATCTCTTCACGCGTTTGTTCATTAAAAAATCCAGGAAAAGCATCTGACATCATTTCCACATATGGATTGGTCGTTGATGCTTCATAAATAACTTCTTCATTTCTTTCTAATTGTGATTCTTTCACATAATCTCTAACACCGCAATTTTCGCCGTGAAAAAACTAAATTTTGTAATTCTCAACAAAATCCACCTTGTAAAGATGTTTGCAAACAATTTCTTGACTTTGATACTTCATGTTTTTGCATCTTTTGCATGGACATAACATTGTCCCGCGTTCTTGACACAAAGGTTGCATCGAGGCAAAACTCATGAATTGCTCCAGTACGTGTAAAAATTCTTGTGTAATCTCTTCAGTTATAGGATCTTTTTTTCTACACATCCACTCTCTCGATCTATATATATCTCGTTTTGAAGAAGATGATATTTTGATGAAAATATATTTCATGTTAATGGTTTGATGCTAAAACCTTAATTGTTATCATTAAATAGTTTAAATTATAACGGACATCCATCGGAAACCTCAACAGATGATCGTTGCAAGTTCACGTGAATTTATTTCCATCTACAAGCCTCTAAATTCACAATTTCAACGGCTATCTGTTACAAGTGCCAACGGGCATCCGTTATAATTTTTAATAGATGTCCGTTGGAATTTCTTTTTTCGGTTTTCTAACGAGCTTCCAACGGAGGATGCCAACGGAAGATATCCATTAACATCCCGTTAAAAGTTGCAGCGGTATGCAATGGACGTGGCAACGGACGATATCCGTTACACTTCCGTTGAATTTTTAAGGGATTGAACCGCATATGTGCTCGTTGGAACTTATCCTAAATCCGTTGCAATTCATAATCAACGGATAGATCCGTTGCACCGTCTGTTGGAAATGGACTGTTTTTTTTTTTTTGTAGTGGTTAAATTGTCTCGAGAGGATTATCTTCTCACCTCTCTACAAATGGCCTTGAAAGCAAGACAATACTAGAATATATTTGCGAGTTAAAATCTATATGTGACCTTTTCATATCCATTGGTAAACCAGTATCTGAACCAATGAAGATATTTCGGCTTTTTTAGGGCTTGAGGAAGGCATACGACAGTAATCCACACAGCTATGCCTCGCCAACCATTTCTCAATATGAAGATGTTGTTAGTGAGCTCACAAGCTTGGGTCAGACAACCACAACCTAAAAGCCTCCAAAAGTCTCTCATCATGTGGCTTTCAATGCTCAATCTGCTCCACCCTAATGGTAATGCAAATGCTAATTCGTTTAACAAAAACTATGATTGATGTAACCAAAATTATGTTAGCGGGTATGGTTGATACAACTCATAAAGGAATAAATATCCCTTTACATGTTGTGTTTGAGGGTTTATTCATCAAATCTACTCAAATAATCTTAATTTATCCTCTAAAAAAGAACACTACATATTGAAACTCTCAAGCTTTACGTCAAATAAGTTGCAACACATGTCATGTTGTATTGGACTGTTGAAATCATTTCGATAATTCATTTCAATCTCAATAGATTCCACATGCTTTAACCTCTGTTCAAGTGGCAGATAACTATGATGCAGAGTTGTATCTTGACTCTAGTGTAAGCTCACATATGACAAATTTCTCGAGTAATTTAACATTAACTCAACCTTACAATGGCTTAGACAATGTCATAGTTGGATACAAATCACTACTCTCCCTCGCTCATGTTGGTTCAGGCATTCAGCCAACAGCTTCAGGTAACTTACCGATTCAGGACATTCTGATTGTTCCTTTAAAGTGTCTTTGTTTATTTCAAAATTAACCTTAGTTATTTCTTACTATATTGTGTTTGATCCTAACTGTGTTGTCATTAAATACCAGCTCACGTACAAGATCCTGGCAAACGATCACAAAGTTGAAGGTTCATATGTGCTAGACACACCTGCACAATAAGCTTTGGTTTTCATTGGCAATGTATCATGTTCCAAGATTTTGCAGATGCAGCTAGAACATTCTAACGATGGTGTTCTTGATCTTCTTCAATCAACTCGCAATGTAAATTTTAAAAAATATATACTAGATTCTATGATTCTTCTTAATTTCTAAAAACAACTAAACTTCTTGTTAGTAGTTCAATGTTTCAAGCTACTGAACCTTTAGAGCTTTTGCACTGTGATTTTTGTCGACTACTATAACTTTATATGTTATGGGTTTTAATTACTATGTTATCTTTATCGACAGCTAATTTCGATTTTGTTAATTCTTCCCATTGAAACTCAAAACTAAGTTTACTGTAGTTTTTTGAATTTTCAAACAATGGTTAAGCTTCATCTTAACAAAAAATTAAATTGTATCATTCTAGTGTGATGAGGACGTGAATCCAACAACACTCTCTTCTCAAATCTTCTATCAAGATATGGTATCAGACATTGCATACTCTACCCCTATACACCAGAACAAGACGATGTATCTGAGAGAAGACATTGAATTGCTCTTTCCATGCTCTTCTAGACAAAGTTACCACTCCAATATTAGGTTTAAATGTTTCATACCTCAAATTTTCTTATTAATCCTCTTCCATCTCTATTTTACATAACTAACGTCCATTTTTACTCTAATTAAAAATGACCCTGAATATTCATCTCTTAGAGTTTTTGGCAAATCATGTTACGTATATCTTCTTCCTTATGCACATCATAAACCTAATCCTCATTCATTACATTGTGTATTTATTTGATATAGTGATAGATATCAAGGACATTAATGCTTGTTTCCACCTACATAACATGTTTATATTGCTCATCATATTATCTTCCATGATAATCAGTTTCCTTTCATTACTCCATATTCTTCTTATGCTCCATCGTATCAAACTTCTCTCCTGAGATCTTGGCAGCAAAGAATTCAGATAAGTAACTCTTCTCCTAACTACAAATTATGCTATTACTTCAGTCCATTTACCAGTATTGCATCAAGACATTACACGTTCATGTCCACCTTCAAATATGTCATGTGTAACAAGTTCTCGCTCAGTATCCAACTCCACATCCTCCTATGCTTCTTCACCTTCACCACCAACACAACCATTTTAGTCATATAAATCAATAATCACAAAGTTTCAAGTTGGTTTCAAAAAGCCAAATTCAAAATATGCTATTCTCACTATTTCTCAAATACCTTTTACATCCAAATCTCTCATTTCTGTAGTGGATCACTATATTTGTGCCGTCAAAATGCAATAAGAACTTATGACCCTAATAAAAAAAAATTCCATGGGATCTTGTCCATTCTACCTTAATATGAATATCCTCAATTGCAAATGGATCTTTAAACCCAAAAGTACGACATTAATTTTATAGATACATATGTCTTTGTTTTCAAAACATCAACCATTAGAGTTGCTCTCAACCTAACCAATACTCAAAATTGGTGCGTTAAACAAATGGATAGAAGTAACAAATTCATCTATGGAGAGTTACAAGAGGTTGTGTATATGAAACCACCTCCTAGATTTAAAACAAAAAAGTTCCTCATCATGTTTATCAATTACACAAAGCTTTATATGGATTCAAACAGAAACCTAAAACATGGTTTAATAAGTTTAATTCATATTTAATCGAAATTTTTATAAACGATACAAGGTAAATCTAGTCATACTACTCTATTTTGACAATGTGCTACTCACAAGTAATTCAAATTCTCTTATCTCTTCCTTTACATCAATTAAACTCTCAGTTTCACATGAAGAATTTTTAATGTTTACATTACTTCTTAGGAATCTAGGAACTTTTCATATTTCTAGTTTGTTTCTCCATAAATATTTTCAAAACTAATATGATTATGTGTAAACTTCTTCCAACACCCATTCATGTTAAACAAACCATTTTGAATTATGATTTTGCCTAGTATCATGATCCTACACAGTTTACAAACATTCGATATCTATCCTTGAATCGACCTGATCTTAGTTTTTCTATTCATCAAATCTATCAAAATACACTCTCCAACCATTACAATTTCAAGCTTCTTAAGTATGTTTTACAATATCTCAAAGGTACTTGTCACTTAGGTTTGCATTTACATTCCAAGAACTCTCTACTTTATACATTCATTTAGTGTTAGTGACTGGGAAGGATGGTATGATACGCTATGATCGTTGATGGGCTTTTGCGTATTCCTCGATAACAACTTATTCTCTTGGTCGAAGAATCGTCAACCCACTCTATCACGCTCTTCAATTGGAGTGAAGTTCAGGGAAAAGGCCTATGTTGTAGCCGAAGTCAGTTGGCTCTCATTCCTCTTTCGAGACTTTGTCATCTCTTAACAACAATCCACAATCCTTTACTATAATAATCGTTTCACGGTTCCTTTATCTATAAATTATGCACTTCATAAGAGATCAAAATGTATTGAATTAGATTATCACTTCATTCAAAAAAAAGTTATGCTCCATATGAGCATTTCTACTCTCCGAGGTTCAAACTCAGTCTTGAAACTTCTTCCAACAGGAGTTTGATGGGAGATATTAACACTTTGTTCTCGGTAAAAAACAAAGACTTCATTTTCCTATTTCATCAATGGTTTTTTCCACCACAACAACGATCTCCTTTGTTTCTCCACCAATACATCTCATTGCCAATTCAAACAAGAATGCAACGTGTACAACCACATCATCCAGTGGTTTCGAAGAAATCACTCACATAATTTCCAATGTAATCGTTAGAAGTCCCTACTATATGTTGAGTTGTTAGACTTGCAGAGAATATTCTTTGTAATTCTCTACAATTTGTTCCTTTACACTTATTCATACTACTCACTCGAGACATTTGTAAATCATTAAGAAATGAAATGAATTCAAGCTCTCTCTCTCTTATTCTCAAATGCTTTTATCACAAACTTATATTAATGTCAAAGAGTCGAGTATTAAATATATCTGCAAGACTAATAGATGTTATTTGATAATATAATTGTCAAGTTCAACATCAAATTCTCACGCGGATTGTGGATGTCATCTCTATAAAAGTTTGAAGAATTGCCGAATGACCTTGTAGATCATCACTAGACTTGTTCCACATGTTTTATCTTAACTTGCATGTGTTCAAGATATTTTCTTATATTACTTCATAAACATGATTAACCATGAAGTTTTTTTAGAAGAGTCACCGAAAAAGAATATACATTTTGATTTTGATTTTGATGTGTGATAGTTGATTCAAGTCTCTTAAAGGTTCTATATAATTGCATATTTTCACATATATGTTACGTCAAGTCAGACGGAACAATTTGTTCCTCATCCGATAAAACAACAAAATAATGAATAAGCAAGAGGACGAACACAAATAAAGAGCTTTTTATACATTCATTGGTCTTGTGGATGGAACATTCCAATGTGATGACATGTTAGACATATAAACAGAATATAAATAGTATCATATGTATATATATAGATATATTGACATCCTTAAACATTATAATTAACATTTAAATTGAGTTAGAAGCAAGTTTATTTGACATTATTTAGGAGTTAGATTAGTATTATTTTAAATTTTTTTATATTAGACACTGAATTATGATGTAAAGACTCCAAAACCCCAAAGTTGTTATTTTGTATTGTTTTATATTATATTTTATATCATATTAAATATATATATAAAATATTAATATATATAATCTTGATCAACTTTAAATTATTAAATTACGTTTTGAATTGAATATATTAGACACACATCCATCCGGCGGAATATCAGAAATACCCTCATAGGGCTAAACCACTTCAAAAATACCCTTCCCCAAAATAATTATTAAATCCGAAAAATAAAAACTGAAGAAAAGAAAAATTTGCCCTTAATGTTCGAACGTGGAAAAATGGAAGTTCGGCAGTTTTTCGACGTGAAAAACTGCTGAAAACGAGAAAGCCGAACAGTTTTTCCCCTTGAGAGGGAACGATTTGAAGTTGGCGAAAAGGAAACTGGCGAAGAGAGCACGAGTCAATCTTCAATGGCGTCAATAAGTGTAAGTAGTTCGATTTCTAGGGTTTTGCAAGCTTTCGAGTCACAAAATGGTTTATTGATTTGAAATGGGTGTTCCTTCGATAGATTGCTGATACCAAACGTTATCTACTAGAAATTTATCTATTCTTTCCCAAATCTCTATTACACTTAATATATTGCATAAAACTTGTAATTTTACTTCCTTTAAAATATTCAAAATGGAAAATTTTCAAATAAATATATTCATTATGTCCAAATTTTAAATATATAGTTTACTATATGATAACACTGAAAGTGTATCAATATTAGGATAGGTTTTAGACTCATTTTCGCTCATATTCTTTGTATACATGCACTTATCCGATATGATTTCGAGCTTCACACACCCGTTTTGTTGGTTTTCAGGTTTTTAGGCGACAAGGCCTAAATGAGCTCAAAATGAAGGATTCCTGATCAAAACCACATGATTTGAAGACATATCTACTCAGAGCCGAGATCGAGCTCCAGAACCCAAAGGAACACCCGAGCAACGAGCGGAAAAGAGAGATTTCAAGGACACAAGGGTGCCCGGTCGGGCACTATTACTCCACCCGCTCGGGTAAAACCTACGGGGTTTTGTCCACACATTTAACACGACCCGGGCACAAGGCAACGAAGATCGGGTAGCAATACCCGATCGGGCGCAAGAAGAATACCCGCTCGGGCTATTAGTCACCCAATTTGCCCCGAGAGTTTACACGACTCGGGCCCGCTTGACCACGCAATCGGATGATGTCCACCCGATCGGGCACCATGAACCAACACGGTCGGGTGAGCCTATACCCGACCGGGCAATGATGTGTGGAAACACGAGTTATAATTAACCTAGTCCACTTCACCGCAAGTATACGGATCTTGTAGTACCAGGGTCGATCTCAGGGACTA
>CM071871.1:36038198-36069499 GCA_036759665.1 Gynandropsis gynandra | reverse complement strand
AGGGTCGCAGGGGTCCAAGGGTCGCAGAGAAACAAGGGTCGCAGAGAGACAAGGGTCGCAGGGTCAAACTGGGTCGCTGGGTCGAACTGGGTCGTAAGGTCGCAGGGGTATTTTGGGAATATCAACATTTATACGGGTACTTTTGAAGTTAAAAATTTTTTCTTTTTCGGGAAGAGTATTTTTGAAGTGTTTTAACCCTACGAAGGTATTTTTGAAGTTACCCCATCCATCCATATGATATATATATATATATATATGTATATATGTGTATATATATATGGGATAAACGCATTGGGAACGAACACATAGGAGGACATATATTGGTATGAAGGTTCTTGCTGGTGTTTCACGGATCGCCGACAAATCGTGGTGACAAAAAGATCAAAAGCCCCCCCGAGAATCGTAGGCTTCTTATGTGCTTTGTATGGTTTAATTTAAGTCTAGATTTCACGCGTGCCCTAGTTTTATGCCTTGCTTCTTGAGTTTTTTCTATTTTTTTTAATATTAACATCTTCTCCCTCCTTCAATGTTTTAGTATTTTTTTTATGATAAAATCTACTTATATGTTTTCAATTTTATCTTATATATATATATATATATTATATGTTCTGATTAATATAGATTTATAAGATGTTCTAGGTTGAATTTCTACATGTTCGATATCTCTGATTCCATTAGAAACGCGTGATATTCAATAAGATATTACAAATTAGATATTACAAATTGTATAAAAAAAATACATTAATTAGAAAATGTAACTAATATGAGGGTATTAATTTTTCAATCCAAAATTTGTTTTCAATGATATATCTAATTTTAAATACTTGCAATTGTAGTTTATAAAATTTAAATTTATTAAAATAAGTTAAAATCAAAAATTTATTTTTCAAAATAACTAAATAATATATATAATTAAAATAAATATTTTGTTAATAATTTATTTGTCAAATTTTAATACTTTACTGAATTTTATTTCAAAAAAATATATAAACATTTTTTGTTTTTTAATTTTTTATTAATTTAGTAATTTCTATTTATTTAAATATAGAATTAATAAAATATTATCTAAATTAAATCAAAATATTTTATGTTTTTTAATGTATTAATATTACTAATATATAATTCTCTTAAATTAATTTATGAATTGTAATTAATGTATGAATAAAAAATTTAAAAAAAAAAACTTAATTTGATGAAGTGAAAATTTCAGAAGAAATAATGAATGATAAGGTAAGGGTTATCCAACTTTTGTATATATAGATTTCATTTTAAATAAACATATAAATATTTTTTGTTTTTAAATATTTATTAATTTTCTATTTATTTACATATAATTACTAAAATATTCTCTAAATTTAATATAAATGTTTTATTTTTAAAAAATTCTTTATATTACTAATATATAATTCTTTAAAAGAAATTTATGAATTTTAATTAATGTATGAATAAAAAATTTCAAACAAAAAATATTAACTTGATAATGTGGAAACTTGAGAAAATGAAATGAATGAGAAGTCTCTATTTATATAACTTTTAATATATAGATTTTTAGAGAGTTATATCTAAAAGTTTTCCTTCATAATAGAAGGTTTTTCAGTTTCCAAAAGTAAAGATCTCAAAGTTCTTAGGTTTAGATGGATTTTGTTGGACTTCTGTGATATGTTGGGAACATTTTGTTAATAGCGTGTAAATTTAGAACTTCTTACCAAAGTAATTTGGCGTATGATAGAATTCAATAATTGGTTCAACTAACCTTTACAGGTTTTTTGTTGGAGGTGTATTATAAATATTGATTGTGGCTTTTATTATAAATAACATATTAATCTTTTACTAAGTATAATAAATTTTTAAAGTTAAAAAATATTGTAAATATTCATTATAAAATATTATATGATTAAGTTTGTTGACTCGAATATCATGTCACTGTTGACAAGTGAAACCATAATTTAGCAAATCTAATTTTTGATATATAAGATTTTTTTAAAAGATTATATTCAAATGAATGGAAATTTAAATAATAAAAATTCTAATAGACAATAACGTAAATAAATTTTTTCATTATAAAAATATTATTACATATACGTGTTCTTTAAAGATATTATTGCGTTTATATATATTAGACAGTTGATCATCTTGTTTTTATATGTATTTCTCGCATGATTTAAGAGATATTTATGATATAGATACGATGATTACGTATGATTTTGTAGCCGTTTTACCCGTTTTCCTGTCCATATAGGTTGTAATGCAAATTCGGTTCATTTTGGAGCTAAAAACGTACACGAGACAAAGTACTAATGTTGAGGATCATCATGGAACAAACGGGACGAGAACCGGCGAGGAATAACATAGCCCACGCGGGGCATTCACCTAGCTCGCGCGGGGCTTGACCCCCAGCAACTTCAGCGCAGGTCAGGGAGGTCATTAGCACGCACCGGCTTCAAGTCAAGCTTCGGCCCGCGCGGGGCATTCTGCAGCCCGTGCGGGGCATTCGGCAGCCCACGCGTGGCGCGTTGTCCAGCAAACTGAGCACAGCTCGGGCTGTGCATCAGCCCGAGCGGGTTCAACATCAGAAAGGGAGCCCGCGCGGGGCACACCTCAGCCCGCGCAAGGCATGCACACCAGCCCACGCGGGTCGCGTCCGTCACCTGAAAACAGAACATGAAACTGGTCTAAACATGAAAATGAACTTGTTAGTTACATATACAAAGAGGAAAACGACGTTAGAGAAGAGGAATAAGAGATATTTTGCTGGAGAAAAGAATGGAAACGTTGTCAAATTTAGTCAAGAATGGAAAACACACAAAAAAAAGAAAAACGGTGGCTGCTGCGAAGAAGAGAAAAGAAGTTAACGGCCAAAAGGAAAAAAAATGGGAGAAAATGAAAGAAAAGAAGAAGGAAAGGGAAGGAGATGAGCTAGGGGTTGAGTGGATTCAGTTAGTTTCAGAATTCATATGAGAGAGAGAGTAGAGGGAGAATCAGAGAGGAATAACACTCTTGCGGAGGAGACATTCAAGGGGCGTTGAAGATCAAATCATAACTTCGTTTTCGTTTTTTATGTTTTTTTAGACTTTCTACTTCAATTATGTTTTCTTTCGAACGCATGAGCGGGTAGTCGTTTTGTTCTAGGAGAAGGGATTAGCCATTGGCTATCCCAGAACCGCTTTTGATTTATCTTTGAATGTAATTTCCTGTTTTCGTTTATCTATTCTTTGTCTGTGTGCTAGAATGACTTTTATTTACGAAGTCCAAGTAGATGCATGTGTTAGGGATTAGGAGAATGACCGAAAGGAGAATTCTAGTCCTAGAAGATCAGGTTTAGAACAACCGAGGTTAGACCACGAAAATAGGGTAGCAACGGTTTAAGGTAAAACGGATGAATCATAGAATTTATAGGTTTAGTTTAAGGTGTCAGCCACGAAAATAGGGGAGAATTTGACTAGACCACGTGTCTATGCCTAGAGAGAGGGTAGATATCATATTAGGATCGTCTGTCTTAGATAACTTGATCAGGATTGCATGATTAGATAGGTTGATTGTTGGTTTAGGTAGTCTTGTGGTGAAACCGGATTCCTAAAACGTTTGTCTCACTGTTAAGAACTCGTTAGTTTATTGTTTTCGTTATCTCAATCTTAAAACCAATACTTCGTTGTTTGCAAGCTTGATTTATAGTTTGAATTTAGTTTGTATTGCGTAGTCCCTTTAGAATCGACACCTAAAATACTACACACGTGTCGTATACTTACGGGTAGTTTAGATTATTTGTTGAACTTTGAATACGCATCAACAGTCAAAAACACCAAAAGACAGATATGCATGTTGGTACCTTTTACGATTCTCTAAACCTTAAATTCTTGCGAACACTATGACTCCTTGTAATTGTACTCTTCTTCTAATATTTGATCCTTTTTTCTATGTTTGTTTTCACTTTTTCGTGTCCATTTATATTTATATCTTAGACAAAGTAGTACAATTATAGGCTAACTAACCATTTAACAACCATATCTTTGGACAAAAAAGTATTATTATTTCTAGAGATATAGTAATATGGAGAAGACAAAATTGTTTCAAGCACCGACAGAACAACTCAATCAAAATAAAATTATCCACAAGAATACCAATTTTTTGTTATGCTTAGGGGATGAACATATCCTTGGACAAAAAAGTATTATTAATTAGGGGATGAACATATCTTTGGACAAAAAGATATTATTAATTAGGGGATGAATGGCTTATTCTCTTAAAAAATACTATTTCAAACCTTAAACAATTGTATTGGATAAAAGTTTTGAGAATTATTTTTATTTACAGAAGAAAAAGTTACGGTTAGTGAACAAAATTTATTTCTCTATAAAATAATTTCGGGTATCAACAACCAAATATTTGGTGGGACATTTTATTAAAAGTTCAAGCTGAATTCTTTGTTACAAGATGTTATGTTGTGTTGTCTCACATCGATTAGGATATAAACTATAGTCTCATATATATGGTAATGGATAATTCTAAACTTTTAAATTAGTTTTTAAATTAATTAGACCCGAAATCTATATTGGATATGATATTATAGTTTAATTGATTCTAATTTAAATTATACTGATATTGGGTCTCCAACTATGATGTCACGCCAAACCAAAATTGTGTGTGAAAGAGAACGTTATATTGTGTTGTATCACACCGATTATAATATAAACTATGAATTCTTATATATAATATAAATATTTTCGGAATTTTCATCTGTTTTTAGGCATAGGAAAAGGATATATTGCAAACCATTTTCAAATTTTTATTTTTTTTTTGTACTTTAATATTTAAATCCTTATCTTATTACATAACCTTTCAATATTTATTATTTTAATATATATATATATACATATATACTTCGTAAAACGTACAAAATAAGTTCCCTATATATGTTGAGAGTTTTTATCGTTCGTTTTGATTGATTGTTTGATCACTGATCAGTTAGTTTCTTTTAACTTGTTTTATTACCTTTTGTTTTTTACTTTTTAATGAGGCGTCATCTGTATTTTTTTATCATATATAATATTTATATTTTACAAAAAAACAACTGATCCAATAATAAAATGAATCGTTTGAATTGATAAAAACATTTAAAGCGAATTAAAACACCATTAGTCAATAACTACTAGCCAAATTAGTTTCGTTCTAATTATTAAATTATGTTTTAATACTAATTTTATTTGTATATTTTTTTAGTTTTATTATGCAATCAAGTGAAATCCATCAACTAATTACCATTATAATCGATAAATGGCAATTACAATGCGAGACCATGACCGCGCCTTCTACTTTCTCGATTAGGGATACGAATGGACCTACATTTTTTTATATCGTTAATTATATTATAACGATACCATTAAACGGCGGAATATCAGAAATACCTTTACATGACTAAATCACTTCAAAAATATCATTTTCTAAAATAATTATTAAAAAAAAACAGAAGAAAAGACAAACTTGCCCTTAATGTTTGAACGTGGAAAAACCCACGTTCGGTAGTTTTCCGACGTGAAAAACTGTCAAAAACGAGAAAGCCGAAAGGTTTTTTTCGACGTAAAACCTGTTTAAAAGTTAATAGTAAGAAAAAAATGAGAGTTTTTCGACGTGAAACCTATTTAAAAGTTTATAGCAAGAAAGAAATAAGTAATGTCGAACTTGAGAGGGATCGATTTGAAATTGGCGAGAAGGAAAATGGCTACAATCATCAGCAGCAGCGTGAGTGACCCTTGTCCCTCTGCGACCCTTGGAGCCCTGCGACCCATTTGTCCATTTCGACACTTTCGAAGAGGTAAAAAGGTCACAAAGGGACCTCTTCGACCCTAGGACCTCTACGACCCTTGTCCCTCTGCGACCCATGCGACCCCTGCGACTCATTTGTCCATTTCGACACTTTCGAAGAGGTAAAAGGGTCACAGACGGACCTATTCAACCGTAGGACCCCTACGACCCTTGTCCCTCTGCGACCATTGGACCCCTGCGACCCTTGGACCTTATAAATAGAAGAGTCCATCCGACGCATGCGACCCTATATGACCACATATGACCCATGGACAACTCATGCGACCTATGCGACTCATACGACTTGTCGTTTTGCTGTCACACTCCTGTCTTGCAACCCATGTGACCCTTCCGATCCATGTGACCCTTCCTACCCATGTGACTTGTCGTTTTGCAGTCAGAATCTTTTCTTCCGACCCATATGACTTGTCATTTTGCTATCAGACTCTTGTCTTCCGACCCATGTGACCCTTCCGACCCATGTATATAAGTTAACGTCTACGTCTCTTCTCTTAGTATGCGTATCTAACCCGTATTTCTATGAAAAATCTTTTTACCTTTGTGACCTGCGTGGCGCAGTCACCATTGTCGACGCAGGGCATCGTGCTGTCTATGTGTTACTCAAGGTGTTGGTAATCGGCGGACTCAGGCTCTATGTACTCACTGACGAGTTACGGGAGATGACTTAGGTGACGGTGTTGGGTCACTCTCTGCTAATGTAATATTTTTCCAGTGAACTCATGCGACCTATGCGACCCTCAATGAACTATCTCTCCGGTGGAAATAGAATTCGTGCAGAGTCTTCGATTGACATTGTAAATGTATTGTTTTGATTTAGAATCTTTGTAAATGTATTGTTTTGATTTAAAATCTTTGTAAATGTATTGTTTTGATTGGTTTTTGTCATTTTATCATTATACACTAGTAAATTCGTCGATATCGCATATATTCATCCATATATACGACCAAGCGACCCAGGCCATTATCAATATATTTGAGATGTAAATTTCTAATTTAGAATCAATATAGATAATAATATAAATAATATTGACATTTGAACAAAATGTTAAATGTATTGTTTAATCATCCGCCGAGTTCTTAAAACACTACTATCACTTTTGAAACACAATCATTACTTATACACAACTCAACTAGGTACACATGGGTCACAATATGTTTTAACCATTGATTGATGTTGTAAATGTATTGTTTTGATTGGTTTTTGTCATTTTATCATCATAATCTCGTTCGTCGAGTTCGCATTTATTTATCAATATATGTGACCATGCGACCCATGCGGCCTTCATTTGGAATTAATTAGTTTGACGTTGTAAATGTATTGTTTGATTGGTTTTTGTCATTTTATCATCCTAAACCCGTAAATTCGTCGAGTTCGTATCTATTCATCAATATATGCGACCATGCGACCCAGGCGACCCTCATTTGGAATTAATTAGTTTGACGTTGTAAATGTATTGTTTGATTGGTTTTTGTCATTTTATCATCCTAAACCCATAAATTCGTCGAGTTCGCATCTATTCATCAATATATGCGACCATGCGACCCATGTGAACCATGCGACCCTCATTTGGAATTAATTAGTTTAACGTTGTAAATGTATTGTTTGATTGGTTTTTGTTATTTTATCATCCTAAACCCTTAAATTCGTCGAGTTCGCATATATGCGACCCATGCCACCCTCAAATTTGATTGGTTTTTGACATAAGAAATTTCGTGTGCTGCGGTTCCTGCATTTGAAAATTCAGCGATTGATTGGTTTTTGACATGTTTTTCATTTTCACCAGAATTTCCGTCGAACTTTTCACCAAAATTTGAAAAAACGTTTCGAATTCCATCTGACGGCGATCCGATGTTAGGGTCATGTCTTTTCGTATTCTAGCTGTTTCTTTTTTTCTAATAAAGACACACACACTCTCTCTCTAACACTCATTATCATCATCATCTTGCCGAAAATGCAAATGACTGGTGACGACGATTCGATGTCAGGGTCATCTTCTTCTGGTGAGAGGATTTTCACGGTACCACTCACGCGTTCAAATCTGGCCGTAGATGCAGTGGTAAGTGAACTCAAACCGATTTATTCGATTCATTAAATCAAGCCGTATATGCATTAGTTTGGCGTTGTTGTAAATTTATTCGGTTATCGTAGACACTTCCTATACAGTTTGCGAGGTTGAATGGTCTTTTCGGTAGACGGTGTAAGGTTGAGCTGATAACCAATTATACGAACATTTGGGAGGTAGATCTAAGGCCCGTGAAACGTGGTGGCGCTAGCATTACCAGCGGTTGGACAAAGTTTTGTCACGATAATGGTTTTAACGTGGGTTGTACCCTTAAAGTCGAACTGAAAAACCGTACTTGATGATGTACCTTGTCTACTTCTTGCCCCTATAATCTTCATAGATTGAATTCCTTTGTATTTTGATTGCTTTGAAGCTCATTTGAACAATAAAATTCATGTTTGTATTTGGTTGTTTTTACTATTATTCAATAGAATGTATTATTGTTAGTATCGATATTTTTGTGGATTTACTATTATTGTAATAAGGGTCGCAGAGGGTCCAAGGGTCGCAGGGGACAAAGGGTCGCACGGACCAAGGGTCGAAGGGAGACAAGGGTCGCACAGGGACCAAGGGTCGCAGAGGGTACAAGGGTCGCACGGTCCAAGGGTCTAAAAAAATGTTTACTCGTTGATTCAACCTGTTCGTTTTTTAACAGTTTATTTGTAACATAATTTTAAGAATGGATAATTCAACTTTATACATTGTAATTTTTTTAAAAATTATTCATATTATTTGTAAATAATAAAGCGTAAAGGGTCGCACCATTTGTCCCTTGCGAACCTTTTACCCATTCGACCCTTTAACCTGCAAGGGAGACAAGGGTGTAGGGGTCCAAGGGTCGCAGAGGGACAAAGGGTCGCAGAGGTACAAGGATCGAAGGGAGATAAGGGTCACAGTTTTCCAAGTGTCGCAAAGGTACAAGGGTCGAAGGGAGACAAGGGTCAGAGCGGAAAAAGGGTCGCACGGTCCAAGGGTCTAAAAATATGTTTACTCGTTGATTATGGAAGATGTAATTTGGTACATTGTTCTTTTTTTAACAGTTTATTTGTAACATAATTTTGAGAATGGATAATTCAACTTTGTACATTGTAATGTTTTTAAAAATTATTCATATTATTTGTAAATAATTTGTAAAAAATAAATTATTTTGACTATATTGTTAGTATCGCTGTTTATATGGATTTAGTATTATTGTAACAAGAGTTGTAGAGGGACAAGGGTCGCAGAGGTCCAAGGGTCGCAGAGAAACAAGGGTCGCAGGGGTCCAAAGGTCGTAGAGGGATAAGGGTCGCAAGGGTCAAAGGGTCGCACAGGGACAAGGGTCGCAGGGATCCAAGGGTCGCAGGGGAACAAGGATCGCAGGGGTTCAAGGGTCGCAAGAGTCCAAGGGTCGTAGAAGAACAAGGTTCGCAGAGGGACAAGGGTCGCAGGGGTCCAATGTTCGCAAAGAAACAAGGGTTACAGGGTCGAACTGGGTCGCTGGGTCGAATTGGGTCGTAAGGTCGAAGGAATATTTTGGGAATATCAACATTTATAGGGTATTTTTGAAGATAATTTTTTTTCTTTTTAGGAAAGAGTATTTTTGAAGTATTTTATCCCTATGAAGATATTTTTGAAGTTAACCCCCGTTAAACTAAATTATAACTTACACGTCACTATAGTTCGGTATATATGTACTCTGGTGTGAATCATTTCCACTAATTTGTAGTCAATGGAGGAAAATTGTTGAGCTTCACTAAAACCATTTCTGAAATTTTAGACGAAGATTTAAAAACTTTCTTTGTGTCAAGAGTTTTATATCAAAATTTATAAATGACATTTGCAATCAATATACTAATTGTCAATTGGTTTTGAATATACAAACCTTGAATGGCTTTTTATTTTTGAGATAGACCGGTAAAACTCATTATCTCGGTTGGTTGTATTAGAAATCTCATTTCAAAATTTTAAAAAAATAACTAATATAATATAAAAAGAATATGGATCAATATATTCGTTTTCAATTCAATATTTTGAATTTTAAGACTATAAACATCATTTTTTATTAAATAAAAATGGTTATATGAATATTTGTCTAAATAGTTAAATGCATTCTAAGTGACTAAATCATTGATATTGAAAATGTGTAGACAGCCAACTAAATCAACCAATATTTTCAAGAGAGCAAAATGCACAAAACAATACTAGTTTTATTTACCAATCAATTTTTTAAGTACACTTGCTTGCTTTTACAAAATTCTAAAGATTTCCGCAGATAACTCCCCCCTGAGTTATATGTAAATAAATGCTAACTGTCTCTCACATCTTTTTCACGATATCACTCTAAGTTCACTTAAAACTCTGTGATCTGCATTCACTTAGTTTTCTATACTTCTTCGATACTCGCCACGATAAGTTAAGTACGGTTTTATGTCAAGTTAACTTATCAATTCTTCACATGTGCCAGGTAAACCCGCCGGTTTTCCAACCGCACACCCTTGCTCTTTTTCTTCATATCTTGACTCCTTTTTATCCTCTTTAGACTCCCTTTCCTCTCTTCATTCTTCTCTTTGACTTCTTTATGTTCTCCTCATTCTTCTCTTGAAACTTTCTGCTCCTTATATTTTTCAACAACCTGATTTTCAAAATATATTCTACATTCCTAAATTATTGCATTAACAATCTCTCCGTTTGAATTCTTATCACATAAATACATATTAAACAACACATAGAATTCAAATATAATGCAATAAACCATTCAGTATAAAGGAGTTCAAACAGGTATGTGATTAAGTACACTCAATTATAATAAGTTCAGAAGTGCACTTAAAAAAAGATGTCAGCAGCACAAAGGAACACATTAGTTCCTTGATCTTTTTCCCGTAGCTGTACTGGTTATTGGCTCCATTATTTCTGCATCTTTCCTTGGTTCTCCCTTTTTTTCTGTGATAAGAAATTCAAACAATGTATATCAAAATCAGAAACCGAAAAAACAAAATAAAACTTATAAAACTTCACTGTTTTACTCTTATTCTTCTGTAGGAGGACCGTCAATTCCTTTTGAACATTCTCTAGATCAGATATGATTGTAGCTACCTTCCTTTTTAGATGAATGATGCTTTGTACCACATCATTTCTATGATTTCCAGATTCTTCATAGGATGACATCTTGGTCATATAGCGCTTTTCCAGAATGATCCACGAAAGGATGTTCTCTCTGAGTTCTCCCTACTCTACAATGTCTGGTACTTGTTGAACAAGAATATTCTGAATCAAACAAGGGAAAGGCAAGATAAACTTTGTAGAGTTGGACAATCCAAGACCAATTACGGAGTCCAAAAACACCTTGCCAAAGTTTATGGGGACATCGTTCTTAATGCAATAGAGGAGGGTGACGATGTCCTGTCTAATCCCATTTGTTTTCTTATTCGGGACCCAGTTGGTACGACTCATTTTATTCAATAAAGCATATTCCCAATTCAGCTTGGAATTAGGAATTTGACCTCGCCATTGTACCAGAGCTCCATCAGTAAGCTCTTTTGTAATAGTATCCATATCCAAGCCCACTTGCAGTTCTTTAGTCTTGTAATTTCAACATGAGGTATACCAAGGAAAATGTTAATGATCTCTGCATCAAACTGAAGAGTCCTACCTCTAATATATGTCTTTGCAAACATTTGAGACCCAACATCATCAATTTTCGGGTTTAAATTTGCGTAGAACTCATAAATCAGTTCTTTACACACAGAACAACCGATGTAACTGTGAGAGTGAGTTTTCTGTCAACCAACATCTTCCAAATGGACAAATGTTTGAACTGATTCACTCTCAACCCTCTCTTAGAAAAGATCTCTCGTTCCTTGAGAGTCTTAAACCTAGATGCATATGACTCCTTGTAAATTTTTCGAGAAAAGGCTTTCGAAGAAGAAATAGGAGTACCTCTCCTTGGAGACAAAACGCGAGGTATGGACGATCTCTCTGGAGGATCCTTGTTGAGGATCTGAGTCGGAATGTGTTTCTTCTTGAACCACAGGGGGTGTGGTTGCACGCTGATTCTGGTTTTTCCTGGGAGCAGGTTTTTCGAGGCCATGACTTTATACATTTTCCCGTTTATTCTAGGAAGATCATCTAAAAGCAAGGTCTCCAACACGGAGTGAGACATTGTTGTACAATATGGTAGCATCATCATCGAGAGCTCGGATTCCGGTTCTTCTAGTGTCATGTTTTCTCTATTTTTGTTTTCTGTGTTTTTGTTTAACAATTTGCAGAGAAATTTTCACTCCATCTCACAAGCTGTAGTTAGGGTTTCGAAAGTTCACTTTGAATATGAAGAATAGCAGTTCAAAGAAAATGTACAGACAGTTTCAAAAATGAGAATAACTGCACCAATCACGTCAGCCACCAATGCGTCAAATCACAAAACACTTTTTCAAAAAACCACCCTATTAAAAAATCACTAGAGTATTAAAATTTCATTTTTTATTTAAAAATGATGAATAATTAAAAATAATCAGACCGTTAATATCAAATCAAGTAATTCACAAGATTGATTATTTAAGTACACTTACGTAAGATTGTGTTTCACTCAAAACAAGCTTCAACGAAATTTACCCCCTTTTTTATATATATTCCAAAAATCATCATCTTCTAGGACGTTGTTTAGATATTCTTTTGTTTATATAATAAACTCCTTGATTACCTTTTTAGGTATACTCTTATGTAAATGAATTTAACATAGAGGACTATTTAAGCTCAACTTAGCTTTGTATCATAGGACGTTATAACTGAAACTGAATACCTCTTAACTTAGACCCGAGCATATACTCATAACAAGCTTTTCTTAATTCTGCATAGAAATAATCATAAAAACTATTAGAGGAGTAAGTGATTCAATTATGTGCACTTAAATTACCTGAGAGGAAACTTATAAAACGGGAGCATTTATTCAATAAGCTGAGCATGAGTCATCTAAGTGTACTTAAATCATACAGACTTATATCTTATTTTTTTTCTTTGTAAGATCATCAGATATTTAAAAATTCATCAATTTATCACATATATCAACAAAATCTTCAAAATTCACAAACACCAAGTAATTTCCTTATAAAAACAAACTGATTCAAATCCAAAGGTGTTGTGAAGATGTCTGCTAGTTGATATTTCGTAGATAGGTACGTATTCCACTTTCATTTACTTTTGTTCAACCTTTTCTCTCAAAAAATGATGTTTAATCTCAATATTCTTTGTCCTGGAATGTTGAACTGGATTTTTTGGAATATCTATGGCACTTGTGTTATCACACCATGCAACAAACGTTTTAGAACTCATACCATAATCCATCAGTATCTGGTTCATCCATAGAAGTTGAGTGTAGCAACTTCCCAGAGCAATATATTCAGCTTCTATAGTAGACAATGACGTAGAATTATGCTTTGTGTTGTGCCATGACACCAAATTGTTTCCAAGAAAGAAACAACCACCAGAAGTGCTTTTTCTGTCATCTGCATTTCCTCCCAAATCTGCATCACTGAAACCAGTAAGTTCACAGTTAGTATCCATGGTGTATACAATCCCATATTCCGCTGTACCTTTGACGTATTTAATTATTCTTTTCACAGCCATCAAATGTGATTTTTTGGGTTTTGCTTGATATCTGGTGCAGATCCCTACACTCAAACACAAATCAGGTCTACTTGTAGTTAGATATAGTAAGCTTCCGATCATACTCCTGTAAAGTTTCACTTCTACATCTTCTCCATCTGAATCCTTTGTCAGCTTAGTTGTTATCGACATGGGAATACTCGCTGACTTGCTTTGGTCTAATTCAAATCTTTTTTAACAGATTTTTTATTTGCTCTGAGATATGAATAGTGTTTCGTCAAATTGTCTTACCTGCAATCCGAGAAAATAACTTAGCCCACCAAACATACTCATCTCAAATTCTCACGTCATGGTTTGAACAAACCAATGGACTTTATTCTCTGATTTTGATCCTAATATAATATCACCAACATAAATTTTCACGACTAGAAGAATATCATCAGAATTATGAATGAACAGAGTTTTTTCTACTCCCTCTCTCCTGTAGCCGTTGTGAATTAGAAAACTTGTCAACCTTTCATACCATGTACGTGGAGCTTGTTTCAATCAATATAAGGCTTTTTCAGCTTGTAAACATGATTTGGATGATATGGATCTTCGAAACCTTTTGGTTGTTCAACGTTGACTTCCTCTTGCAGAACACCATTCAAGAAGGCACTTTTGACATCCATCTTAAAAAATCGTCAACAACCACAAAGATATATCTCTTCCCACTAGAACTTTCAGTCCTCATTGGATCCATCAGATACATATGTACCAGTTTCAGAATTTTATATGTCTCCACGTCAAACATTTTCTTGTGATATACTTTGACATGTTTTCCTAATTAACAGGGTTTACAGACTTCAGTTCTATCAAGATTCAATTTAGGGATACCCCTGACTACAGTTGAACTTGATCATTTCACAAGAGAACGATACTTCAAATGTCATAGTCTTTGATGCCACAAGGATAGATTATCGTCTGTTACCTTCAGAAAAATCTTCTCTTCACTCCATACATAGCAGTTGTTTGAAGAACGTGCACCTGTAAGAATACATTCATTATCAGAATTCATTACTTGATATTCTTTTTTTATTAAAATGAACCTGATAATTGTTGTCACACAATTGACTGATACTAATTAGATTATCTGTCGATCCTGTTACATATTGCACATTTTTTAGAAGAGGTTGTCTAGGAGAATTTATGTCTCATCTTCCAAGAATCTTTTCTTTGTTCCCGTCTCCAAAAATGACACTCTGTGCATTCTTAATTTCTGTGAAATTTGATAGAAGTTATTTTGAACCTGTCATATGTCTAGAACATCCACTATAAAAGTATCAGATATTATATTTATCTTTTTGAGCAGATATATAGGCAACATTGCAGTAAAAATCACTTTTCTTTATCAAAATTTGTTTTACTCTAGGAGACATGTACTTACCTGTGTCATAACTGAGTTTTATGTGGCATGTGATCTGTTTGTGTCCTCTGATTCCACGGAAATAGCATTTCACTTTATTCTTCTTGTGATTCATAGCCTGATACTTCCTTTTAGCGTTATGTCCATGTATGGAACCTGATATTGCCTTCTATTGTTGAATCCATGGTACGGAGTCTGATACTGTCTTCCCGAATTGTATCCATGAAAATGAAATTTTTCATTGTTTTTTTTTGTTTTCATTGAATACTCTGAGATCTTGTTCCCTTTTGAATGCGTTGCTCGGTTGTTATTTTTTCTGCCTCACTATCTCTAGTAAATTTCTTCCAAAAACAAATTTATTCTCTATGTCACCTGAATTTTCTGTATAACCAATTCAGTGGTTATCTCCTTTTCGTTTACCTATTGAGAGCAGGTGATCAAGTTTATCAGTGCCATTCGAGAGCATTTTCAGTTTTTTATTTGTTTCTTCAAATTGACTCTTGACGTAACACACTTCTTCTTTTTCTAGTGTTATCTCCTATTTCATTTCTAAAATTTGAGCTTTCAACTTTTTATTTGTTTTGACTAGTTGAACGTTAAGCTTGCTCATTTTTAATCACTCGTTGTAGATGGTTTCCATATCTACTTCATCTTCCTCTTCTTCAATTTCTGTTTCATCTCCTTTGTTGATTTCCTTATCAGTTTCATAAATTATTCCAATGAATGCAACATAAGTTGATAATTCTTCTTCATTGTCATCTTCTGATTCTGAGCTTGATTCACTAAACATGATTAATGATTTTCCCTTGGCCATATTTCTGTCGGTACATTCGTTCTTTGTATATCCAAATCCTTTACATTTTTAGCATTGCGTTTCTCGTAGTCCTTTCAAAAAACTCTCTCTTTTCTAGATACTTGGATAATCGGATTTAATGTGTCTGGATCCTTTACACTCATGACATTTAGCTTCGGACTTCTTATCCTTCTTATTTCCTGGTACATCTGTAGATGATCTTCTCAGTCCTGAGCGTTTTTTCATGAACTTTCCAAATCTTCTAGTCAGTACAAAAATATTTTCTTCAAGATTATCCAGTCAGGAATTTTCGTTGGTGACCTGAAGAACCACACCTTTACTTCCTATTTTGTTCATCGCCTTGTTCGAGTTGAAATTCCAATTCATAGGCCGCAAAATCCCAACAATTTCTTTAAAACTTGTAATGTCTGTGTTTAGTAACATGTTCATTGCAACTTTTTTAGCATGAAATTTATTTGGTAAGCATCTGAGTAACTTTTTGACGAGCTTCTTATCATCAAAGTTTTGTCCAAGTACACTTACTTCATTAGCAATTGCATTCATTTGACTACTGAATTCCTTGACGCTTTCGTATTCACCAATTTCCAGTTTTTCAAACTAATGTTCCAGAATGTCTAGACGAGTTCTTTTGACACTTGTAGTTCCTTCATGTATGGTCTCTAGAGTGTCCCATGCGTCTTTTGTAGATTCACATCCTTAGATTTGTTTAAATTTATTTATGTCTATAGAAGAAAAAATTGTTGTTAAAGCTTTAGCATTAAACGTTGAGTTTATTTTCTCACTAGGCGTCCATTGGTCTGAAGGTTTTTCTTTAACATTTCCATTTTCATCGATCCCTGTTGATGGATTCCATCAATTCTTTACGGCACTCTAAGCATCTTCATCAATTCCTCTTATGTTTGCTCTCATTTTAACTTACCAATAACCATAGTTTGACACATCAAGCATGATTGTTTTCCGAAAGAATTCAGATCTCTTGGTCCTTCCATATTGTTGTCTTGTAGGATCTCGAACTTGATCTTATGATTGCTCTAAATTTAGGTTATCAGCTCTGATACCAATTGAAAACTTGTAGACAGACAACTAAATCAACCAATATTTTCAAGAGACCAAAATGCACAAAACAATACTAGTTTTATTTACCAATCAATATTTTAAGTACACTTGTTTACTTTTACAACGTACTAAAGATTTCCGCAGATAACTCTCCCTCAGTTAGATGTAAATAACACTAACTCTCTCTCACACATTCTTCACGATTGCACTCTAAGTTCACTTAAAACTCTGTGATCTACATTCACTTAGTTTTCTGTACTCTTCGATACTCGCCATGATAAGTTAACTACGCTTTTATGTCAAGTTAACTTATCAATTCTTCATGTGTGCCCAGGTAAACCCGTCGGTTTTCCAGCCGCACACCCTTGCTTTTTTTCTTCATATCTTGACTCTTTTTTATCCTCTTTAGACTCTCTTTTCATCTTCTCATTCTTCTCTTTGAGTCCTTTATGTTCTCCTCATTTTTCTCTTGAAACTTTATAGTTCTTATATTTCTCAACAATCTGATTTTCAAAATATATTCTACATTTCTAAATTATTGCATTAACAGATATGATAAAATTGATTTAGATTAAAATAGTTAAAAACAGTATATGGGTGATGTCCATTAAGACTACATAACTTCCATGTCAATTGCACTAATATATACCGGTGAATTATCATTATTTAATAAACTAATATTATAGTAACATATTATAAATAAAATGAAGACCATGTTAATAGCTCTGATACATACCAGTTAATTATTATTATCTAATAAACTAATATTTTAATAACACATACTAAATAAAAATGAAGACCAAGATTTACTTTTTGAGGTTCCCGAAACTTTGAATACGGAGTAGTGTAATAAAAAAACAAATTAATATACTGTTATAAAAAATATTATCTAAAATATATTGATTTAATTAAATTAATAAAAATGGGTTATTAATTATAAAATTAATTAGAGGGTGTAGTTGCATAAGATGCACAAGGGACAAAACAAAAGAAGCTACAAAAAGTTAGTATTGTGTGTTAATTGAGTTGTCTCCTTAACCTTTCATATATAATTTTCATTTTGGTGGCTTTCTTGTCCTCTACTTTCTGTTCTCATTTCCTTGTAAAAAGGTTCTGGTTTCTATAATATTCTTCTGATTTTTACTTTTTAGTTTAAAGTTTTAAGACCCTTATTTAAAAAAAATCAAACCACTTGATTAATTTAAATGTAAAAAAAATAATGATATTATGTGATCATGTAATCTTTGTTTTAATTTTATAGAATTATTAAAATATTCAAATAATTCACTAATATATTTTTTATTTCAAGTTCAAATATTCAATTCAGAAGGATTCACAATCATCAGACGAGATAAAAGAGAATCCTAATTGACAGTAAAATCTATTTTTTTAAAGTATTTTAAAATCCAAATAAATGGCTCATATTATAACTTGACTTATCAAAATTCTCAATTTGTTGTTAAGGAGTACTAATTAAAATTGGGCATGAATGGAATTTTTTATTGGCGAATTCAAATATTGAAACATACATGCATGTATATAGGGGTGGGCAAATAGGGAATATCCGTAAATATTCGACTATTTGTATTCGTCGAATATTCGATTTTACTATTCGTATTCGTATTCGTAAATACGGATATTCGTAAATTCGAATATCCGCAAATATTCGGATATTCGTCGAATATCCGTATCCGTAATAAAATCAATTTTAAAAAAAAAATAATAAAAAAATTCTAAACAATTTACATTTTAGTCCTTAAATTAGGGTTAAAACTTTTATAGCTTACATTTTGGTCCTTAAATTTTAAATATAATAACTATTTCTTTATATATTTTCTATTTGATCTGAAATTCAATTATAATAATGTTTTTTATTTATAATTTGATCTTTAAAATTAAATTATTATATATATCTATATATTACATAAATTATCTATTAGTATTACGGATACGAATATTTAGGAATAATGGACTATACTATTTGTATTTGTATTTGTATTTGTATTTGTCGAATATCTAAATCCTGATATTTGTATTTGTATTTGTTCCTGCGGATATTTGCTTTTTCGCATCGAATACGGTTCAAATACGAATCGGATATGAATATTTCGAATATTTTGCCCAGCCTTACATGCATATATATTATAGTCAATTTTATCAACGGTCAACTTAATATAATGTGTTAATTCGAATATGGTAAATTAAATTAATGAGATCTGACAACAAGGATGATGAAACTTGTAACAATTTTTAAGAAAAGAGTATATATCAAAGTCATGACATTGAGATTGGGATGAGTCCGAAGAACCTGACCCAACGTGAAGTTTGACTTTGAAACCCTAACATATATACATACATATATATATCTTGTATTTTTTAATTAACTTTGTGGTTATTAGTATGTTGTTTAGTACTCAACCTCTTGCTTATAAAAACAATGTTTGGTTTTATTCACATTGTCATTTTATTCTTTTAGACAATGGTCATCTTGCTCTGCGTCCCGTGCATGTTTTCCTCATAATCAAAAAGCCCAACATTATATACACATGCATATTCATTCATCTACAATACACATGTAAACGTGTGTATATATCTCTTTATACATATCATACTCCCATGTTAAACAATTTGTAATATCTCAAATTTGAATATATATAATTATATCATATCAGATGAAATTGGATCTAATTTAACTAAAAACTTAATTCAAAAATTAAAATTATTTAATATTACATATAAAAATCTATAATTCATTTGTGAAAAATATAAAATAACACTTTCATAACATTTCACCAGCCTTGTCAAACACATCACATAATATCTAAATCATAACAAACTAGATTCAAACCGCAAGATAACTAAAAATTATATTTTTAATATTATATATATTCAGAAGTTAAGTCATAACTAATATGAAAAAATACATCATATCAAATTCTCGAAAATAAATAGTAGACGTGGGAATAGTATTAAAAAAATAAAAAAATAACTTTTGTTAATATATTGTTTAAATCGTGACCTTTAAAATTATTTTTGGAGGTGACATACATTTGATGAATCAAAAATAGAAGACATAAAATCTCGATAATTAAATAGTGAACTCATATTTTTCAATTAAAAAAATGTTTAAACAATATGTGTCTATCCTCTTGTCGACACTTGCCGACCAAATTAGTGGGTGATTTTGAACTGCTCCAAATAACGTTCAATCAAACACAATATCATGAAGATCACATGAACATCAACATCATCATTATCATCATCATTATCATCATCATGAAACATTTTTTAGAGAAATTTTCGCATTTTAAAAAAGAATGTTACGAGAAAACCGAGTGACATGCATTGATTTAATCAAATATAGAAAAAATATACATATTTAAAAAAATTGAAATATATATATATATATATCAAATCGGCCGAAATCTGTCACTCGAATCCCAAAAACCAAAGGATGCATTTAGTAACAATCAATGCACTGATTCTGTTTTACTTTCTCGACCTGTATCAAACCCAACACTCTTAAAACGATACACAACTCAAAAATTAATTTAATTCAATATTTAAAACCTACAATTAATATTATAATAATAATAATAATAATAACAATAATAATCACCATCAATAAATATCGAACCTTTGTCACAACAAAACCGCAAACCATAAAACCATATAAACCCTTTGTCCATAAACAGATGATATATATCAACCCTAACTTTGAAACCCTAAGACCGTATAAACCCTTTGTCTGAAAACAGAAAATTAAATATATAAGTATACCGTCATGTCCTCGGGAGGGGTTTGCGTCAAAGCTCGGAGTTTAAGTAACCATAACGTCAATGGCGGTAACGGCGGTGGCGGAACAGGAACAAAGTGTGGACGGTGGAATCCGACGGCGGAGCAAGTGAAAGTGTTGACGGATTTGTTCCTTGCGGGACTACGAACTCCGAGCACCGATCAAATCCAAAAGATATCGACGCAGCTGAGTTTTTACGGCAAGATCGAGAGTAAGAACGTTTTCTACTGGTTTCAGAATCATAAGGCGAGGGAGAGACAAAAGCGTCGAAAGATCTCTGTCGATTTCGATCATCATCATCATATTCATCAGGAGAAAGATGATCTCATTAATCTTCAATATCATACCCTTCAACCTCCTAAAGGTTAGTTTTAATCTCCAGCTTATGTTATATATAATCTTTTTTTCCAAGTTCCCAATATTTAATCTCCTTAATGCGATTTACATATAAAACCAAACGTTAAGCTCTATTAGTAATCTCACCTTAAAAAGAGAAAAAAAATATGTACTAAATATATAGAAAGAATGAACCAATCCACTCATCATTAATTGATTTTAAATTGGAAATTCATTTATGTCGTCCAGTTAAAAATGATTTGTTTGAAGATAAATGAAAAAGAGTAATCATCTTGAAAATGATGTATTCAAAATCTAAAACAATAAATAAAAGATATAAACCAATTCATTTATTTACCAATTGGTTTGAGGTAGCAAACCATGTTCCTCATCACACACTCTATATGATTTTTATAGAAATTTTATCCAAAAATCCATGTATCTCCTCTCCAAGTTGGGTTTTGGAAAAACAAATCATTAAATGACCGCCTATAACCATATATTACTTCTATTGATGTTATACTTAGAAATAATTATCATCTAATATAAGATTTATTTGATGACTTTTATAGATGCATTTGAGATAAACCAAGTTAGGTCTTGTGATGACCAACAAGCCAGGGCGATAGAGACATTAGAACTCTTCCCATTGAGTTCACAGGAAGAGTCGAAATTGGAAGCAGTAAGAACAAAATCACAACATAATGAATATTTACGAGAGACCAACAAGACGACATTTACAACGTATTCGAGTGGAGCCGAGATGGATCAACCACCGTTGGATCTCCATTTAAGCTTCATGTGATGATGGATATTGATATATTAATGATAAAAAGCCCAAAATTTGAACATATATATATATATATCAGGAGATCCTTTCATATGTACTTAGGATTGTGGACTATATAAGAGTAGCATTTTCATTGGCTAATCGATAAAGTTTCACATTTTTTAAAACTGTAATGAACTTCAGTCTAGTTATAAATTTATCTAGTTAATTTTTATAACCATTAGAATGTCAAAAAATAAAGAGTGGATGAACAAGACGTTTGGTTGAGTTTTAAAACTTCAAAGGACTTCCTATTCATTTCAAACGGTCTTTTAGGTACAGCTGAATACACATTCACTCTTTTCTAATGCAGAAGTCTTCATTTCGTTCATAAGACCGACACTGTTTTATAGAGGTCTTCTTAATGTATTTGTTGCTAACAAATCTCCATAATTCTTGCTCCTTAATGTTCTCTAACAAATCTCCATATTTTTAACTCCCTTGATATTCCTATTTGTTAGTCTTTGATTTGTTTAATTTTGATCTATTCAAACATAAAACTTCAGCAAACAATTTAAGATCAAAATACTCTAACAATCTTCACCTTTTTTATCTTGTATTTAAACAAACACATTAACCAATCATGATTAGTATCAAGCATACGTCAATTATATCAAAGAATACGTCAATCATATCAAAGCATATGTCAACATAGGTATCACTCATCGATGTTAATCTGGTCCAAAAAAAGTTATCACTCATGGATGTTAGTCTGTATCGAAAAAACAAACAAAAACTATCATCTACTGCCATGATTGGGCCATGATTGGTCCTAACTGCATCCTTTCAATAAGCTACGGGTTTGAGTATGCCTGAAGCACTATCAGTAGCATGTCCACTAGAACTTTCTCCCCCTTTTTGTGTGAGTAAAAGATAAAAAAACAATTATCCTTACTTCATATACGTTAAATAAACCAAGAAAGGATCAGAAAAAAATATTGGTCGACGTTCGTATCAGCAACTTGACGTGCTTTAAGATCATATGTTGTTCAGCAATCATATCCATAGTCTTCTTCTCAAGCTTCTGTACGAACACCACTACACTGTCATCTGAATTGAATCTTGTGGCATCATGTGCAACCTTCTTATTAGCATATCGTTTCTCATAGTTGATCCAAGGAGGAATCCTCTCCTAGGGTTCATCTTCCCTGACTATCCCGGCACATTGTTGTCTCAAATGACCTTGAATGTGACATGGAAAGGGTAGTATAAATCTCGTCCCATTTGAGAAGACTTGTGTCAAAATCTGGTCAAAGATCACTTTGCCAATATTGATTGATATTCCCACCTTTACACAATACAACATCACATCCCTATCTCTTCAAAGCATATATGTATTTTTGGTAGGGATCCAGTTTGAACAACATATTTTGTTCAATAATGCACAATCCCACACCATTTTTAGAGGGACCAACTTTGTCAGACAACAAGGCATCTCCTTTGCGAGTAAGCACACGAGCAATTACATTCATATCCAAATCTAGTTCTAATTCCTTCTCTCATGTGATGGGGGATTAGGCGTTCCGCGAAACCTATTAATGTGCAGTGGTGAAAACTCAAACACTCATCCCCTAAGATAGACCCTATGATACATTGAGCTACCAATTAACTCAACAACAAGAGACAAATTGGCATAGAATTCATGAATCAGTTCTTTACTATACTGAGACACCTGAGAAATTGTTCCTAGCATTCCCTTCTCTTGTAACAACCTCCACAAGCCAATTTCCTTGAAGTGACTAACATTTACTCCTCGTTCAATATAAATTTATCGTTCACTAATGCTTTTGAATCTATTTTCATAGAGAGAAGTTAAGAACTTGAACGAGTAGGCATCCTTAGCAAAGAGATCAGGATTACCTCGACTACCTTGTTGTTCGTCGGACCTTTGATGAATCGGTGATTTATTGAAGATTTCTGCAGCAATCTTCTTTGATTTTCCGCTGTTTGAACCCCTAGCATTCTTTCGCTTTGACTTGTTGCATTTCTTTCTATGTGTCTATTCTTGCAATACTACTTACTCAACTTGTTCAACGTCTTCTTGAACCGTTTCGCCTTGAGGATTCAACTCCTCAATAGTTTCTACTATTGGAGCAGGTATTACCGAGGTTCAAAAAGGACCATCTCAGCCACTGCATTCTGTGGTCTTTCTTCTAGAATCATTTCCAAAATAAGTTTATGTTCTTCAGTAGATGCAGATTCATATTCATGCGAGAATTTGTTACCTTTTTCCCTTTCTTTTGAAGTTCGATCTTGGTCTTCTTTGGTTCTTTCTCTTTTATTGGTGCAATCGCAGTCCTTGCAGCGGTTGATTACACACCATACTATTTCTGCAAGAGATTGAACAACATTTTTCTTCGGCATCATTGTTGCCAGTTAGAGTTTCGCAGAGAGAATTTGAAATTTGAAGAGAAAAATTATTTGAGCAGTGCATGTAGAATAGAACTTTAATTGATCTTTTAAACCACCTAAATTTTATTTTCTTTAAACAATTTACAAAGATATATGTCACTTCACTTCAATTTAGCTGATATTTACCATAGAACCCTTAACAACTTTCGCACACACATTTTTCATTTTCTATCCTTTTCTTTTCTGTTAAAATTTTGAAAAGAAACAAATCATATACACAGTTGAAGAAAAATAGATAGTACAAATATACTCAGCGGATTAATCAGGTATACCTTCAACATATCAGAATAAAAATTTTGTACATGGTTTAAAACAAACACTCTGGACTTCTAGATCGTCGAAATTGACCGATTTCCTCACCAGTTAGACTCTGGCTACCTTGTAAGTATACCCTTATGATCAAATCATAGCAGAATATGTAGGTTTTATTCTTTTTATCATCATTTCATTTACGTTTGTTCTTGCATATGCATGCTTGAATATCCTTGTTCTTTTATTTTTATTTTTTCCCTTTTTCTATAAGACTAACCTTTTGCCCTTAAGACGTAGAAGTTGGATATCCGCCTCACCACTTAGACTCGAGCCAATTCCATTGCACTCTTATCCACTGTTGTACATTTTCAAGTACTTTATCGATAGCAGAGTGTAGGAGTATTGTTCCAATCTGTACACTAAAAGCTTTTTCCAGTATACCAGGTGCACCTCAATATCAGAGTAAGTATACTCCTACTAACATATTTCTCAAACAATGAAGCACATTCTTTACCTTTTTCTTTTCAAATTAAAGCTCGCAAACACCAAGGGATTTTCTCGAATTCACAAAGTGGTTCATGTCCAGAGGTTTGGTAAAAATAGCATCCAATTGTCATTCTGTAGACACATATTCAATTAGTAATTGTTTTTTCTAAACAAGCTCTCTAAGAAAATGATGTTAAATTTGAATGTTCTTTGTTCTAGAGTGTTGTACTGGATTTTTTTTAAATACTTATGGCACTTGTATTATCACAATGACAATTATATATTTAGTCCATACCATAGTCTAACAGCATTTGATTCATCCAAATGAGTTGTGTGCTACAACTCCCTAATGCAATATATTTTGTTTCTATCGTGGATAAAGATGTAGAGTTTTTTTTCTTACTGTTCCACAAAATAAGATTATTTGCATGAAAGAAACATCCTCCAGAAGTGCTTTTCCGATCATCGGCATTTTCACCCCAATCTGCATCACATTCACCTACCAACTCACAATTAGTATCTTTAGTGTAGTAAATACCAAACTCAATAGTTTCTTTCGCATATTTGAGTATTCTTTTATGGCTTGATATCATGCACAAATTCCTACGCTTGCTGCTAGATCAGGTATACTTGCAGTTAAGTAAAGTAAACTCCCTATCATGCTTCGGTACACCTTTTGTTCTACATCATCTCCTTCGGAATCCTTTGTCAATTTGGTAGTTGTAGACATAGGCGTGTGAGCAGTTTTGATATTGTCCATTTTAAATTTGTTCACTAAATCATGTGCATACTTGCTTTGTGATATGAAGATTCCATCATCCAATTGTTTCACCTGCAAACCAAGGAAAAACTTTAGTTTTCTCGACATACTCATCTCAAATTCATTTGTCATTGTTTTCACAGACCAATCAACTTTCTTTTGAGATGTTGAACCGAAAACGATGTCATCAACATAAATTTGAACAATGGGTAAGTGATTATCATATTTTTAAATAAGTAAAGCTCAATCAACTCCCCCTTGTTTGTATCCTTTGTTGATGAGAAACGTGACCAGCCTGTCATTATACACCCTTGGGGCTTGTTTCAATCCATATAGTGCCTTTATAAGTTGATACACATGATCTGGATGTTTGTGATCCTCAAAACCATGAGATTGTTTAATGTATACTTCCTCTTGAATGATTCCATTCAAAAATGCGCTCTTCACATCCATTTAATATAACCTAAAACCAAGAACACAAGAAACTCCAAATAGAAACCGTATAGACTCTAGCCTTGCAACTGGTGCGAAGGTTTCATCAAAGTCTATCCCTTCAACCTGTGTATATCCCTGAGCTACAACGAGTGCTTTATTCTTAGTAATTTGACCATCTTCATTAGTTTTATTTTTGAAGATCCATTTGGTTCCAATCACATTGGTTTCAGTAGGTTGAGGTACTAGATACCAAACATCATTACGTTCAAATGGCTCTAATTCTTCTTGTATGACCTTAATCCAAAACTCATCATTCAAAGCCTCTTTAACATTTTTTGGTATATGTTGAGATGTAAAGCAAACGAATCTCACCAAATCATTGTAGTTGATAAGTGGTTTGTTCCTCATTCTTCTTGTATCATGAACATTTCCAATGACATCTGCTATGGAATGATTTTTGTGTACTTCATTTGAACTGATATCTTCTTCTATCTCACCTCCTCTTGTTGAGTTCTCATCGGTAAGTCCTATTTCTAGGTTGTCATTTAGTTCCTCAGGTGAACCTTTGGCTTCCACAAGTATTTTTAGTATATCTGGTTGTAACTGAGCTATAGTTTTGTCAAAAGATTCTGAGTTTTGACTTTCTTCATCAAATACAACGTTAGTGGAGTCAAGAACAATCTTGATACGAAAAATATAAACTCGAAAAGATACTGAATGTGTACCATAACCTAGAAACATACCATCATCACTATTTGAATCAAACTTACCAAGATACTCTCGATCATTAAGTATGTAGTGAAGAATTCGAATCTGAATTGAATTGATGAATCAAGCCAAAACGGCTATATGTACAAGAGTATTAGACCTAAATTACAATAAAGGATGTAATTACAAAAAGACGTATATACCCCTATACATGTACCCTTTACACGCCCCCTCAAGATGGAGCACCCTCGGTGAGTCCAATCTTGGAACACAAATGCTGAAACGGAAGCCTCGGAAGAGGCTTTGTGAGAATGTCAGCAAGTTGATCCGCGGCTCGAACATGCGTGACCCGAATAGTGTTCGACTCGACTAGGCCACGGACAAAGAGATAGTCTAGCACCAAGTGCTTCATTCGGGAGTGAAAGACGGGCTTGGCACTGAGGTATGTCGCTCCAATGTTGTCACAATAGATGGTAGGTGGTGAGGATGACGTGACCCCAATCTCGGATAGTAAAGCGAGTACCCATAGAACTTCCGCGGCTGTGGATGCAATGGAGCGGTATTCAGCTTCGGTAGACGAACGGGAGAGTCCCGTTTGCTTCTTAGACGACCAGGAAATAGGATGTGCACCAAGGAAAAGTAGATACGCCCCAGTGGACTTGAGATCAAGTGAATCTCCAGCCCAATCTGCATCGGTAAAGGCATGTAAGGAGAGGTTGTTCTTGGCGGATAAGAAGATACCTCTCTCTTTCGTGCCAGCAAGATAGCGTAGGACTCTTTTGACGGCTTGCCAATGAACATCCGTGGGAGCATGCATGAATTGAGACAGCTTGTTGACAGCAAAACTAACATCCGGTCTTGTGAGAGATAGATATTGTAGTGCGCCAACAATGGAGCGGTACTCCGTGGGATTGGAGAGTGAAATCCCAGAGCAAAAATCAAGGGAGAATCGGACAAAAACAACATTCTTGAGGGGGTAACAGGCAGTTTACCCATAAATTTATCGGAATATCCACTCGACATTGAACATTGTTTATCTCTAAAAGTTTCCATCGCCCAACTTTGATATCCAATCTAGTAAAATATTTCGTTCTTACATAATTTTCATTAGTCAAATATAAAAATAATCGATGTTTTGTGTTAGTTTTAACAAGCGGTAGTAATTCCAAATATATAAAGTGTTAATAGAAGCTCTAATTGTGTCATACCTAGTGCCTTTTTGTAAAATTAGGCAATATTTATTGGAAATCGCCTCCAAACACAATGGTTTTCCCACCAAATGGTATGGATCGATAAGTTGGGTCGATGGAGCTCATTATAATTTTAAGTGTTTTATCTAAAGGGATGCAATTCCACTGGATGATGCATTTAAAACTATATGATCTTGAGATCTTATTTCCATTGATAAAAATTTTCAAATGAAAGTTTTATCAACACCTCTGTATACATGTACAAAAAATGTTTGGCCTTGATTTGAGTAGACTACTTCCATGATTTCAGTAAAAGTATTTGATTGTTTATTCGTTGCCTTTGAAAACAATTTACTATATTCTTCTTTGGTTGTTGTTGTATTGTATGAGTTTTTCATAGATTAGTATGTTTATGTTTGAGCAATTTTTAGCCTCTGCAGGGTATGACATATAAGGATATCGCTTTAAGGTTTTCCCATTTCTGATAAGCATTTTCTCAACCTCAATGAGTGTATAGTTTTTTTTTCATTTCTTCCTTACATATCTTCAAATCTTTTTAAATGGTATTTGTATTCAAAATTGTTTAATGTATTTCAATCAGAGAACATTGTGCTTGAAACGTTATCACCTGGTAAGGATAATTATTTTCTTCGCTTGTAAAAGACATCGTCAGTCAAGTGTTGCCATATAGATGCCCAGATATTTTGGGAAGAAGATCGACATTCTATTGTTAAAAACAAAACAAATAATGTTTGTGAGTATGAATTGATGGTCCTATTACCGGATTTGTGAGAATGAATTGATGGCCCTATTACCGGATTCTTCAATAGTAACTATGTATTATTTATTGTTTTCCAACAGGTCTAGTGTGCGACATGTGTCTTTTAACGTTTGGTGCATTATTTCATCAACAATATTTCTCCAAATGATGTTGGCTCTTTGATTTTGTTAAGTAACATTCTCAATTAATATATTTTACCAATATTGGATGTTGTACGATGCAATCAACCATATGTAAATCCTCATTGTATAGGGATCCATAGCTTTTTATACATATTCCAAAAATATTTAGGTAGAAAATAAACGTATGTAAGTTGTGGGGACTCAATATATAGTTGGTTGTGTTTGAATCATTTTGTAAACATTGTCTGGTTAGTATTCTATATTATTCAATATCAGTTAAAAATTCATCTTACTTAAAAACTACGATTTGTTTTTTTGGTAAGTAAAAACTTACACGTTCTACGGGTATACTTCTTAAATAAAAATCAAATTTCAATATTTGCCAACAAGCTTTACATCCAGACACGTATTTGTACTTGAAATAGTGTTTAATCAATTGGTTGTTATATTTTTATAGACGATGTTAAACTTGTGATTATTTTGCCTGGTCCTTTGTTGATATATTTAAACAAATATTTGATTTTTTTGTTACTCCATTCAACGTTTATATGAGCTATGTATTTAAGAAAATGCCAAACTGACATGGATGATAGACAAAATATTCAATCAAATCATCCAACATTGGAAGTTAGAAGATTTCAAGGGCAAGAGTGAGAATGCCAAAAATATATATACGAAGAAAAGGTTTCCGGGGATGGTCTACATCGCCACACCTCGGAAGTTGAAATCATTCATGAAAAAAAATTGGCAAGAAATTTTAAATTTATAAGTACCATATATTTTATATATATACCCTTAAATTATATCTAATTAAGTTCATTTTTGAATACTACAGATGTAAAGGAAAGAATGGGGAGACACATACCAAGTAGAAGGTCATCACAGAGGAAGAGAATGATGAACATGATTTTGTCAATCTTCGGGTAGAATAAAGGATTAGGGTTTTGACAGAGAAGATTACACAAAAATCGCAAGCCATCGGTCCATCTCTAGTTGAGCTCCCTTCCCTAAACATGATAAGATCTATTTACAAGTGAAATTATTTTATTTTTATAGTAAATTTCATTAAAACTATATTTCACTATACTATATAAAAGGAAATTATACGATTTGGATCTTCTAAAAAAAACATATTGAAGAGGATTTCACGATCGTACCCACACGGTTCAGGAGGCATACTCTCAAAAACGGTGCATCTAGCAACGTGATCTCATGTTTCATGATTATAAGGTAAAGATGTGTCATATAGAGAGTATCATCAAGCTGATAACCAGCCAATCGTATCGATCACCACATTCACCCCCTATTGATGAATCATCTTTGAAACGACAAAATCTGGCGATTAATTCGGATGTGACCCTCTCCCGAGGTAACAGAGGAGACCGGGAAAAAGACGATGGCGGTTGATATTTATGATTTTTGTATTTTAAATTTAAATTTCAAATTTTCTATAAAAAATATTAACATTCAATTTATCTTTCTTGTTTTTCTATCTTTTAAAAGTTTTTCAAAAAAAATTCATAATATCAACGAGTATATTCAAATTATCAACCAAAAGTATCAACAGAAATCTGTTGATATGTTTGAATTACACACTAAATGTTTCAACAGACACCCATTGTTAAGTTTCTACATATTTTCAACGAATGATCATTGATAATTCTTGCGATCAGTAATGGATTTTAATGGTTACAGGATACCAACGGATGCTCAACGATAGTATTAATATATGCTTATTGATAGTGTCAATGGAGTCTCATAAATCCTTTCAACGAAGGCCCCTAGATTGTTACAATGGACGCCCGCTCATAGTTTCAATGGAAACTACAATTGATATCTGTTGGCATATTTCAATGGATATATATGTTACCATTCGTTGATGATATATCAATGTGTTGTTTTTGTGACGACATTGAAATTTAATCGGATCAATATTTTCGATGGTTGATTATCAACGGACTTGATGAGCGCTTGATCTTGTCACGGAGTTGGAGAATGTGGCCACGAGACGCTTTGCCGTATGTGTTAGCAAGCGTCTTCCATGCTTCATAGGTGGACGGTGCACGTGCTATTAGGGGCTGGAGAGAGGCTGAAATTGCCCCAAACAAGGCTGAAAATAGGAGTCGATCTTGTTGCTTCCACGGTTGGAAGTTAGGGTTGTTAACGGTTACTCCATCACGTTGAATTTTGGCCGGAGGAACAATGGAGTTATCCTCGATAAAACATTGAAGATTATGTCCTTCAAGGAGGGCACGAATTTGAATGTTCCACGTGAGAAAATTGCTTGGCGTCAATTTGGTGATGTTGGCCATATTGACGGTGAGAAGAGTGTTGAGCGGATGTTGTGGATCGAAGGTCGGGGCCGCATCGGAGACACGGGCGGTAGATTGGCTTGTTTGGCCGGCCATTGTTAGGATTTTAGGGGAGATGATCAAGAGTTGTAGATCTAGGGTTTG
>CM071871.1:36003696-36024206 GCA_036759665.1 Gynandropsis gynandra | reverse complement strand
CAATCCGTCCCTAATTAGGGACCGGAAAAGTAGTCCCCAATCGGTCCCTGGATTTGGAAACGGACAACAAAACCGTCTCCAAATTTGGAAACGGGAGTATGTCGTTTCCAAATTTTTTGGAAACGCGTGCCGTCTCCAAATTTTGGAAACGGCTCCTCGTGCCGTCTCCAAATTTTGGAAACGGCTCCTCGTGCCGTCTCCAAATCCAAATTACGGCTCCTCGTGCCGTCTCCAAATTTTGGAAACGGCTCCTCGTGCCGTCTCCAAATTTTGGAAACGGCTCCTCGTGCCGTCTCCAAATTTTGGAAACGGCTCCTCGTGCCGTCTCCAAATTCCTCCTAGTGCGGCTTCGTGCGGTAAATGAACTGTCAAGTGCTCCATAACATCGAAGAATGATGGTGGAAAAATCTTCTCCAAATTACATAGTACAGTAACTATGTTATTTTGCAGTCGACGAACTACATCCATACTCAGATTTCTCGAACATAAATCTCGAAAGAATAGGCCAACACCTGTAACATTAAAATATTATTCGTGTATTTAACAAATATTCACACTACATATTAATATAAAATCAACCACATACCTCCAATTGCTTCGTGTGCATGTTTGTCCATCAATTCAGAAAAACATATCGGAAGAAGTCTTTGCATGAATACATGACAATCGTGACTTTTCATCCCTAATAACTTTCCTCCTTGAATGTCAACGCACCTTCCAATGTTAGACGCATAGCCATCGGGGAATTTCACATCTTCTTTCAACCACTTCAACAATTTATATTTCGTTTCATTTGACAATCTGAATATCGGGACTGGCGCTTTACCGTCATCACCTATATGTAACTCCCTTCGTGAGCAATATTCTTCTAGATCTTTGCGTGATTTAATATTGTCTTTTGTCTTCCCCGTGACATTCAGTACTGTATTGATGATGTTATCAAAAAAATTCTTCTCTATGTGCATCACATCAAGATTGTGGCGAAGTTTCAGATTTTTCCAATACGGCAAATCCCAAAATATGCTCTTCTTGTACCAGTTATGAGTAATTCCATAACCACCAATTCTCGGATGATTGTTCCCTCCGCAATCTATACTCCTCGGAATACCCAAAGCAAGAAGTCGTTCATATAAAATCTCTTCGCCGGTCAAAACTGGAGGAGGAGATTTCCGCACAACTACATTCCTTTTAAAATTTCTCTTGTTGCGCCGTAATGCATCATCAACAGGAAGAAAACGACGATGACAATCAAACCAACTCGTCTTTCTTCCATGTTTCAACTGAAAAGCATCTGTTTCTTCCATGCAATATGGACAAGCCAATCGACCATGCGTTGTCCATCCAGATAACATACTATAAGCTGGAAAATCACTTATTGTCCACATGAGAGCACCTCGTAACATAAAATTTTGTTTCCTCGAGACATCGTACGCTTGAACTCCATTCCATAATTCTTTTAATTCTTCAATAAGTGGTTGAAGAAATATATCCAAACTTCTTTTCGGATGATTAGGCCCGGGAATCATTATTGTTAAAAACAAAAATTCCCGTTTCATGCACATATCCGGTGGTAAGTTGTAAGGTGTCACTATAACTGGCCACAATGAATAATTCTTTCCAGACATCCCAAATGGATTAAAACCATCGGTACAAAGACCTAAATAGACATTTCGACTCTCAGCCGCAAAATCAGGGTATACCTTGTTAAAGTGTTTCCACGCCTCACCATCTGAGGGATGACACATCTCTCCTTCCTTACTTGAATGCTCAGCATGCCATCTCATGTCGCTTGCGGTCTCCACAGATTGATACAATCTTTTTAATCTGTCTGTAATTGGTAAGTACCACATACGACGATATGGAACCGATTTTCCATTCTTTGTTAAATAAAACCGATCTTTTCCACAAAATAGACAATTACTCATCTCCGATGTCTCTCTCCAAAAAATCATGCAATTGTCTTGACAAACATCAATCTTTTGATATGGCAATAAACCCAAAGATCGCATCATCTTCTTTGTCTCATAATAGGAGTCTACTGCATTATTATCTTCTGGCAAATAATCTCTTACTAATTGCAATATCGAATCCATGCAATTCTCAGACAAATTATTTTCAGTCTTCAAATTCATCAAACGTGCAGACAGAGATAACTGTGATAAACCACTCCTACAACCATCATAAAGTGGATTCCTAGCACTTTCTAGCATTTCAAAAAAACTTTTTGCTTCTTCATTCGGATCTTCTTCAATATTTTCGTTTCTTTCACGGAATACATTTTGCACCATTTCCACATAGGGGTTCATTTCTACATCTTGAGAAGACTCAAATTCATCATGATGTATAGTGCCCCTACTAAAGTTTTCCACAACATTACTAGATCGTGGTGCAAATTTTTCTCCATGACATAACCACATGAAATAATTCGGGGTAAATCCTCTTAAATAAAGATGCTTCCAAACAGTTCTCTCATTAACAAATTTTTCATTCTTGCATTTCACACATGGACAAACCAACGTACCCGTTTCTTTGTAAACTTGTTGATTCGTCGCCATTGTCATAAACTGTGTGACGCCTTCTATAAACTCTTTCGATACGCTTTGAGGTTCTGGATCAATTCTTCTGTACATCCATTGTCTAGAATCGAAAATGTTCGATCTTGATGAAGATGCCATTATATCGCAAACACTATAGAAGTTATATGGGGTGAAATATGAGAGTAGCTTATGAAAAACGGATCAATGGTTGAGGGGTTAAATAGATTATTTATACACGGATTAGGAACGGATTAGGGACTAAGAGATTAATTTTCCGAAAAATCGTCCCTAAACCGTCCCTAAATCTATTTTTGAAGTCCTAAATTTAGGGACGATTTCAAATCCGTCTCCAAATTTGGAGACGGAGGACATACCGTCTCCAAATTTGGAGACGGATGGTCTGCCGTGTCTAATCGGTTCCCATTTAGAAACGGATTAGACACGACTCTTCGGTACCCAAATTTGGGGACGGATTAGTGACGGATTTCATTTTTCGTCCCTAATCCGTGTATAATCTGTTTCTAAATTTAGGGACGGAAATGTCGGTTCCTAAATTCCGTCCCTAATTTTCAATTTTCTAGTAGTGACGCAAAGACCTGAAATCAAAGATGGGGTTATGCACCTTTATCGAGGGGAACATTGTCACTTGGAGAAGCAAAAAGCAATCGGTGGTCTCTCATTCCATCACTGAGACCAAGTACCGAGCTATGGTAAATACAACATGTGAGCTTATTTGGATCCGAGCTCTCCTCAAGGATTGCCCTCGAACCTTTGCACGCCATGGTGCTTCATTGCGACAATCAGGCAGAAATTCACATTGCATCCAACTCAGTGTTCCACGAACGAACAAAGCATATTGAAGTTGACTGTCATTTTGTTCGAGAGGAGCTCGAAGATGGCGTCATTGAATTCATATACACAAGAAGCGCAAATCAGTTGGCCGATGTCTTCACTAAAGCCACAATTGAAAAAGTCTTCAAAGATCTCCATTATCGGATCGGCCTCATTGATATCTTCAGTCTCAAGGCATCGCATTCAAGCTTAGTTCATCGTCTCTCGAGCTCATAAGCTATTGTACTATTTTTCCTTTGTCGGGTTTTTTGTCCCAATTGGGTTTTCCACGAAAATATTTTAATGAGGCTTCACTTATGTTGCTTTTAAACGCCTAAGCCTGAGGGAGAATGTTAAGAAGAATGGCCACATCCCGCTCCCTTCTCTGCATCTCGAGCTGCGTGCCAAGTCCTGCGACCTGGTCAAGCCTATTTATGACCTCCGCGGTCTTCTATGCCTTGTTGACCGCTCTAGCTCATGCATGTTACATCTAAACTTGTGCCTTGCATGTGTATTTATATTTTCCTCGTTTTCACCCTTTTTACTTGTATAAATATGTACCTTTAGTTCTAATGAAATACATAAGAGAATACTTATTCTTATTCTCTCTAATTTTCTCGCTCTTTCACTCACTCTTACTCTTTCTATCTTGCTTCCGTTGATTCATCTTTGTTCTACAAATTCTACAGAGAGTTTATCTTCAAATCTTTTCTTGTAATCCTTGATGCTCTTCACCAAACTCATTGAGACCATGGAACATTTGACATCAAAACAAATGTTCGTAATATTATATCTCAACTCTTATATAAATCAAAATAACACTGAAAATTTTGGAAACAGCAGCGAAAATGTCGATAAAGATCATATATAAGATCATTGATTCTCTTCATATTCTGCTCGTTCCCTTTTGCCTCCTCCTTCTGTTTGATCGAAGAGTGTATCCTCCAAGATGCTCTTCTCATTGCAATAACATTCTTGTTTCCCACAGACATTAGATTCCTCTATTCAACTGTGAGTTTCACATTCAGGTGTACAACTATCTTCATCGCTTCAACCATTTGTGTTACGAAAAGATAACTCATATATGTGAACGATACACGTCCACTGATCAGTTTTAGGAGCTATGAGATGCATCAATATGTAAAGATCAGCCTTAATTACATAATCAACACAACGTAACACATAAATCTCAATCCATTCATTCCATTTTTCAGAAATCTGAGCTTTATTCACAAGAGGACGTAAAACATCCAATCCTAAAGTCCATAAACTTAGTATTGTTATAAATAACTTACTGGTTTCAGATTATGAGATGTAAAAATCTGAAGGTTCCCATCCTTGCTCAAAAGAGGCTTGCCATGTTTATCTCTCTTCAACATGTCCTCTCCATTTGCATGATCTGCAGTGACAACATATATCTTCCACTTGTTCTATCGCATCAAGGATCAGCATGCAACCACATATATTAACATTTGAAATTCATATGATTTCACAACTCAGCTCACATGTCCCGATCCCATGATATATCAAAAATTATATTACCTTTACAGCAACATCAATAGCCTCACATGTAACAACTATAGCTTCAATATCACATGTATGCCCTCCATATGTCCATTTGGCAGCTTAACACACACCTAGAAAAGAAGCATATCATTAGAAGATATACACGTAAGCTAGTTTGCGATAAAAGCTTATAATAAACCTCTGGAAATTCATAAAAGATGATAGACCAAATGTACTTGATAAAACTTTCCACAAAAGATTGCATCGCGTCCTTCTCAGCTATTTCCATGGCTTTCATCTTTGGTTTAACATTGAATGATATCCCACTATCACTCGGATTTCAATATACTCTTTCAGGTCATTGTAACCCCAAATTTTAAAACATTTACATTATGAACTTTGACAAATGAAATTTTCGGGCACCCGTTGGCTAAGAACCAAATCCATGGGTCTAACGAAGAAGATGAAGAGAATACATTGGCGAGGCAACAATGATGAATGGACGGCGAGAGAAGGTGTCAACTTAGGGCGAATACTTGTTCCGGTGATCTTCTTCAATCACTCCTTTTATTCTCCACCATTGGTTGCCACCCAACGAAGAGGCGATGATGACGAATCGCTCCTTTTCCTTTCTTCTCCATCATCAAGGAATCATTGGAATCGCAACTCCAATTCGATTGCATCTGTTCTAATGGGGTTGTGATTCCAACTTGAGGACGATGAGGAATCATTCTTTTTCCTTTCTTCTCCATCAGCAAGAATCCTTTAAAACACATCCATAGATTTGATCATTTCATCAGTTTTGACCAAGTTGGAATCAAAATCTCTGATTCGATCCTTGCTCCTCGTTTTAGCCAAGGTCCAAATCCATGCATCAAATCTTTTGATTAGTTTTAGACGGCTTCAAAGTAGTCATCGAAGCCTTTGAAGGGGAGGTACAATGAATTTGAGGGGAAGAGAGATAGATTCAATGTTCTGACTTTAATGTGATAGATGACGAAGTGTTTGAGGTAAAAGGAAAAAAGGATAGATGAACAAACTGAGAGACTTTAATGTGAATACCAATGATTGAGGTTTTTGCCTTCTCTAGAGAAGAGGAAAAATCTCTTATATATATATGATTTCCTAGATAATAAGCAAATATCGTTCGTTCTGTAGAAAACAAGAGATCGTCGAGCTCAAGTTGATTTTCTCCAACTAAATCCGATTGTGTCATATAATTTGATTTTCTGGCGATGGATATGATAAAGACGTAGCATATATCGATGAGTACAATAAAAAAATGTGATTTTTAATCCACTTATCTTACTTAGCATCATCGACAATTACAACCGCGTTCCCAAGGACACACACAAGCGTTTCTTCGGTGTCTTGCTGGGGACCAGCTTTCACCGTGATTTTTTAATTTTTTTTAGTTAGTAGCAATTTAGGGTTTGGTCGAACTGTGTGTTTGAAGTTTGATACCGTGCTACTGCTTGATTAAGTTTTATTCATTTCTCTTCCTCACCCGGTTTTTAGATTCATCAATGTACAATAGAAGAGGATGTCATAGTCGATTTTAGTATTCAGTTACCTTGCATGTGTTTAATTTTCTGGATATTTCTGGAGGAACCTTTTCAATAAAATCACGAGTTTGTTACACATCACTTTTTTTTTATTTAGAGTGCCCTTTGAGGAGGATGAAAAACACTTAAACATTTGGTTACTTGATCACCATACCATGAGTCAATGATCCACTAGATAAAGAAAAGGGGTTAGATATGGTATGGATAATCTTCCAACTAAGAGACGAGATGTGGATGCATGTGCGCATAGAAGTCTTTTATAGATGCATAAGTCACAACTTTTGATGTGAGGAGATGAATCTTCTAGAATTCACAAACGCATCAACCCTAACACCTCGGTGATTTACCAAGTGAGTACATTATACATTCGATTGTCAATGTAACTAACTTGGGTCGTTTCAATGCAACTAAATGGTTAAATTTGATGACAAATCATTTTAATGGATGAGGGAATGAAGATGAAAAGATCTTGGATGCGTCACAAATCGTGCGAGAACTAACAACGGAGGCAAGAGCAAAGGACACTCGGAACGTGTTTGATTACATGGACATGCAACGATGGACAACGATCCCATAAGGACGTCAAGGATCACTAAAACAAGACTACTAGAGGTCCATACAATGAGAAAAAGGCCAAGAGGAGAGAAACTAGAGGAACTAAAAACGCTCAGCTAGAGCTTAGAAGTGCTTGACCAGAGCGAATTCTTGTACGGATGATGGAGCATTCTGAGGACTGGATTACATAGCTCGATCGAGTGTTCGAGGACTCGGACGAGCGTAAGAGATGCTCAAACGAACATATTTTAGTTTTATGGATTTTAGGATTAAGACTTATGTGGCGCTCGACCAAGTGGTTGTACCGTTTTGTTAAGTTATCTTATTTTATTCAATTTTTCTTTATTATTTGGTCCATATAAATAAGAAACCTTTTGTATGAATTTTTTACAAAGTTTTCATCAATAGAGATTGTATTTTTCATGCTAATTCTTGATTTAGCTACTTAACTCTTGGAGAGACTTAGAGTGTTTATCAATTTATCAACACTAGTTCATTCGTTGAGTCTAGTCTTTTTTAGTCAGAATGTAGTTGGGGTTTGGAAATTCTCTCCTTTGAAAAGATAATTTCTAGATTCTAATATCGAGTTGGTGGAGGATTTAAGTCCAATTCTATATGTCTCACAACAGAATTTTGGATGAGAGTTACGAGATACATCAGCATAGGAAAAATCACTTGTAACGTGATAAGTCTCAAAAGTACACTACACGAAGGATATTATGGAGCAAATACTAAGGGGTGAAAGGAATGAGGATGTTAGTGGCCATGAGATAGATCACTATAAAAATAGTGAGTTCTTGAGAGCACACCCTTGAGGATAATTTTTCTTTCTATGAACGTGAGAGAGAACACCACCTTTTTACCTCAACGATGAATGTGCTTACACATAAAGATATGTTGCTTCCTAACAAATTAATTCATCTTGTATCTACTTTTTTTTTAATTCATTGGAGACGATTTCTGGGAGAAGGAACCGAAATGGACTAGGTATGATATTGACAATCTTTACCTCAGACATGAGGAGTGGGTGCATGTGCACGTAAAAAGGCTTCTACATAGGTACGATTTGCAACTTTTGATTCAGGGAGCTGAACCTTTTTCAGTTAAAAAATGCATCACCCTAAAACTCCCAAAGCGAGTTATCTGGTGAGTACATTATACATTCAATTTTCAATGTAAGTGACTTCACTCGTTTAAATCTAGCTTAAGGATTAGATTTGAGAACAAATCCATTTCAATGAGGAGGTAATGATGAGGACGAGATCTTGGATCCACCACAAATTGTACAAGGACCAACAACGAGGGAAAGCACAAAGGACCTTTGCAACGTGCTCTCTCACAAAGACATGAAAGGATGGGTAACAACCCCACGAGGATATCATGAAACACTGAAGCAAGACTACGAGAGGTCTCTACAAGGAGACAAGGCCAAGAGGAGGAAGAAGCTCGTGGAGCTAAAAACACTTGGGCACAGCATGGAATCGCTCGACCCGCGAAAATTATCTAGACCAATGTACACATGATGGAGCATTTAGATTACTTTATTACACAACTCGACCAAGCGTTGGAGGGCTCAATCGAGCATAGGAGCTACCCGATCGAACATAGTTTCGTTTTATAGATTTTAGGGTTATGACATATATGGCGATCGATAGATGGTTATACCGCTCGACATAGCAGTTTTACCAAACTAAGTTAGTTTATTTTATTCAGCTTTTTATTATTGTTTGGTCCTTATAAATCAAGAACAAATTGTATAACTTTTTAACGAAGTTTTCATCAATAAAGATTGTCTTTTTCTTGCTAATTCTTGATATTTAGTTGCCGAAATCTTGGAGACATTCTGAGTCTTCACCAATTTATCAACACTAAATCACAAGTGTTTTGGTGTCACTGGCTTAGTATCGGGTTTCTAATCGGGTTGTAGTCGGGGTTTGGATTGTCCTTTTTCTTAGAAAGACATATTTTAGGTTTTGCTATCAAGTTTTTAGGGTATTTCAATCTGAGTCTAGCCTTCTAACAATATAACGTCGGGCTAGCTTCATATACACATGGTAAATACATCTATTTACATACATAATTCTACATAGAAGAATCAGGAAGTCTTCATCCATGTGGCTACAAAAGTTGTTGTTCACGAAGTTGAGGAAATCGGTATGTCTGCTAATGGAAATGCACGTCTTTCAATAGTTTGATTTCATTATATTGGCGTATAAAAGATGGGCAATCGTTTTTTGTTATTGGTTCAAAGGAAGGTCAACTCACTTTTTTCTGCTTGAATTATGTGGTTCGCGTATTGTTTTTAACAAGTGTGAAGCATTTGTTCAGGGATGTCAAAAGACACAATCTTCAGCATCTTGCAACTGAGGTTCTTGTCTTTAAAATTCTTAGTAATTCATATTTGTACCATATATGATGATAGAATGCATAGTCATAGGTGATTATGGGAGAAATTATGCTGGTAGTAGAAAACTTAGATAATTTACATCCTTGGTTTCAGAAAACTTACCTTGACCTTGTTATCGAAGGAAAGCTCCCATTTGTCTATTAGATTTTGTACCATCTGCAGGTTTGAGTTCATACAACTCCCGTTGGCTGCTGTCGAGAATTTTTTACTTATGATATATTCTTCTGATATATGTACGACATTTTCAACTTGATTCCCAATCTCAACGTGAACGAGTTGTTTAAGGCTTTAGTAGGTGAGCTTATGTCTTCAGTTTTCATAATTCCCAAGAAAATTTGTTATTATGATATTTGCTAAACAAGTTTTCATTATTATATTTCTCATTATTCGCGGTGAAAAAAAAATGACATGATGTTGGTTGGGCGGAATATCAGAAATACCCTTATAGGGCTAAACCACTTCAAAAATACCCTTCCCCAAAATAATTATTAAATCCGAAAAAAACTGAAGAAAAGTCAAATTTGCCCTTAATGTTCGAACGTGGAAAAATGGAAGTTTGGCAGTTTTTCGACGTGAAAAACCGCCGAAAACGAGAAAGCCGAACAATGTTTCGCCATGAAACCTGTTTAAAAGTTGATAGCAAGAAAGAAATAAGTGATGTCGAACTTGAGAGGGATCGATTTGAAGTTGGCGAGAAGGAAAATGGCTAGAATCAGCAGCATCACTGGCGAAGAGAGCACGAGTCAATCTTCAATGGCGTCAATAAGTGTAAGTAGTTCGATTTCTAGGGTTTTGCAAGCTTTCGAGTCACAAAATGGTTTATTGATTTGAAATGGGTGAGTGTCAGTGTCAGTGAGTCGGTTAGGTCGCAAGGGTCGCAGGAGTTGCATGAACATCTTCGACTCAGTGAGTGGGTTGAGTAGCAAGGGTCGCATTAGTTGCATGACCATCTTCGACTCAGTTTATTGATTTGAAATGGGTGAGTGTCAGTGTTAGTGAGTCGGTTAAGTCGCAATGGTCGTTTGAGTGGCATGGGTCGGTTGAGTGTCGCGGAGTGTCTGAGGGTCGTTTGAGTCGCATGGGTCGCACGTGTCGGTTGAGGGTCGCACGGGTCGATTGCGTCGCATGGGTCGGTTGGGTCGCATGGGTCGCTTAGGTCGGTAGAAGTATAATGTATTCGTAATTGGTCATTTTGCAAGAAAAATGGACTAACTTTTGTGACCAGTATGACCCGTTATGCGATGTAACTTTTGTGACCTTTGTAACCCATGGACGACTCATGCGACCACATAATACCCTTGTTCGACTCATGTGACCTATGCGACTCGGTGCGACTTGTCGTTTTGCTGTCAGACTCCTGTCTTGCCACCAATGTGACCCATGTGACCCATGTGACCCTTCCTACCCATGGACTTGTCGTTTTGCAGTCAGAATCTTTTCTTTCGACCCATGTGACTTGTCCTTTTGCTGTCAGACTCCTGTCTGTCGACCGATGTGACCCTTCCGACCCATGTATATAAGTTAACTTCTACGTCTCTTCTCTTAGTATGCGTATCTAACTCATATTTCTATGAAAAATCTTTTTTACCTTTGTGACCTGCGTGGCGCAGTCACCATTGTCGACGCAGTGCATCGTGCTGTCTATGTGTTACTCAAGGTCTTGGTAATCGGCGGACTTAGGGTCTATGCAATCACTGACGAGTTGCGGGGGTGACTTAGGTGACAGTGTTGGGTCACTCTTCAAATGTTCACTGGAAGACGAAGTACTTGGCAGGAGATGACTTAGGTGACGGTGTTGTGTCACTCTCTGCTTATGTAATATCTCTCCAGTGAACTCATGCGACCCATGCGACCCTCTATGAACTATTTCTCCAGTGGAAATAGAATACGTGCAGAGTCTTCGATTGACGTTGTAAATGTATTGTTTTGATTTAGAATCTTTGTAAATGTATTGTTTTGATTTAGAATATTTGTAAATGTATTGTTTTGATTTAGAATATTTGTAAATGTATTGTTTTGATTTAGAATCTTTGTAAATGTATTGTTTTGATTTAGAATCTTTGTAAATGTATCGTTTTGATTGGTTTTTGTCATTTTATCATCCTAAACCCGTAAATTCGTCGAGTTTGCATCTATTCATCAATATATGCGATCATGTGACCCATGCGACCCTAATTTCGCATTTATGCGACCAAGCGACCCATGCCATTATCAATATACCATTAACAATATATTTGAGTTATATATGTCTAATTTAGAATCAATATAGATAATAATATAAATAATATCGACATTTGAAGAAAATGTTAAATGTATTGTTTAATCATCCCCCGAGTTCTTAAAACACTACTATCACTTTTGAAACACGGGCATTGGTTATACACAACTCAACTAGGTACACATGGGTCACAATCTGTTTTAACCATTGATTGACGTTGTAAATGTATTGGTTTGATTGGTTTTTGTCATTTTATCATCCCAAATCCGTAAATTCGTCGAGTTCGCATCTATTCATCAATATATCGATCATGCGACCCATGCGACCCATGCGACCCTAATTTGGAATTCATTAGTTTGACATTGTAAATGTATTGTTTGATTGGTTTTTGTCATTTTATCATCCCAAACCCGTAAATCGTCGAGTTCGCATCTATTCATCAATATATGCGATCATGCGACCCATGCGACCCTAATTTGGAATCCATTAGTTTGACGTTGTAAATGTATTGCTTGATTGGTTTTTGTCATTTTATCAGCTTAAACCCGTAAATTCGCCGAGTTCACATCTATTGATCAATACATGCGACCATGCGACCCATGCGACCCTCATTTGGAATTAATTCATTTTCACCAGAATTCCCGCCGAACTTTTCACCAAAATTTGAAAATACTTTTCGAATTTCATCTGACGGCGATTCGCATTCCAGCCGTTTCCTTTTTTCTAATAACGACACTCACTCTCTCTCTCTAACTCTCATCATCATCATCATATTGCCGAAAATGCAAACGACTGGTGACGGCGATTCGATGTCAGGATCATCTTCTTCTGGTGAGAGGATTTTCACGGTACCAGTCACGCTTTCAAATCTGGACGTTGATGCAGTGGTAAGTGAACTCAAACCGATTTATTCGATTCATCAAATCCAGCCGTATATGCATTAGTTTGACGTTGTTGTAAATTTATTCGGTTATCGCAGACACTTCCGATAGAGTTTGCGAGGTCGAATGGTCTTTGCGTTAGACGAAGTAAGGTTGATCTGACAACCAATTACACAGACGTTTGGGAGGCACAAAAGTTATTCTGATGATATTCTATGAGATATTCTGGATATTTTCTGATATCTTATTTAAATCTGCAATATTTTCGAAGATTGTATAATATTATGCGATATTATATTTTAATCTTCATAGATTGAATTCTGTTGTATTTGGTTGGTTTTTGTATTTGGTTGAACTTCATTTGAACAACAAAATTCATGTTTGTGTTTGGTTGGTTTTTTTACTATTATTAAATAGAATGTATTATTGTTACTATCAATGTTTTTGTTGATTTACTATTATTGTACAAAGGATCGAATGAGTCGTACAAGGGTCTTATGTGGTCGCATGAGTTGTCCATGGGTCATATGTGGTCATATAGGGTCGCATGAGTCGTACAAGGGTCTTATGTGTTCGCATTAGACGTCCAAGGGTCATATTTGGTCGCATGAGTCGTCCATGGGTCATATGTGGTCGCATGAGTCGTCCATGGGTCATATGTGGTCGCATGAGTCGTCCATGGGTCATATGTGATCATATTGGGTCGCATGAGTCGTACAAGGGTATTATGTTGGGCACATGAGACGTCCATGGGTCATGTTTGGTCGCATGAGTCGTCCATGGGTCATATGTGGTCATATAGGGTCGCATGAGTCGTACAAGGGTCTTATGTGTTCGCATTAGACGTCCAAAGGTCATATTTGGTCGCATGAGTCGTCCATGGGTCATATGTGCTCGCATGAGTCGTCCATGGGTCATATGTGCTCGCATGAGTCGTCCATGGGTCATATGTGCTCGCATGAGTCGTCCATGGGTCATATGTGATCATATTGGGTCGCATGAGTCGTACAAGGGTATTATGTTGGGCACATGAGACGTCCATGGGTCATGTTTGGTCGCATGAGTCGTCCATGGGTCATATGTGATCATATAGGATCGCATGAGTCGTACAAGGGTCTTATGTGTTCGCATTAGACGTCCAAGGGTCATATTTGGTCGCATGAGTCGTCCATGGGTCATATGTGATCATATAGGATCGCATGAGTCGTACAAGGGTCTTATGTGTTCGCATTAGACGTCCAAGGGTCATATTTGGTCGCATGAGTCGTCCATGGGTCATATGTGGTCATATAGGGTCGCATGAGTCGTACAAGGGTCTTATATGGTCGCATGAGACGTCCATGGGTAATGTTTGGTCGCATGAGTCGTCCATGGGTAATGTTTGGTCGCATGAGTCGTCCATGGGTAATGTTTGGTCGCATGAGTCGTCCATGGGTAATGTTTGGTCGCATGAGGACATTTTCAATGTTTAAATATTGATTACATAAGGTCTCAAAGGTTACAAAGGTCACAAGAGTTACATAAGGTTACATAAGGTCTCAAAGGTCACAACGGTTAAAAAAAGGAAAGGAGTTTGAGAAAGAAAAAGGCAAAGGCAAAAAGAAGTTCGAGAAAAAAAGGAAAGAAAAAAAGGTCAAATTTGCCGAAGATTAATGACTCATCGGAGCCCTTCCCCGCAAGAAATGCTCCATTGACATTTCGGGCTTTGAGTCATGTATGGTGAGTTCCACGGTAGCAAATGACCTCCAACCGTGACCTTAGGTAACGGATAGAGCTTGATGTCTGAGTCCGCCGATTACCAAGACCTTATATAGTGCAGATACATCACAAAATCCTCCATCCAAGTTGTAAGTACTTGTGTGTATCTGCATACAGACTGAGTCCGAAGATTACCAAGACATTGAGTAACAAATAGACAGCACGATGCCCTGAGTCGACCATGTGACCTTAACGGTCACAAAGGTAACAAGGATTTTTCAGAGAATTTAGGGTTAGATGTTAGAAATCGCCCTTTTGAGAGAATGAAAGACTCGAAACAAGAGATGATTTGGTGCTTGTTGTAGCTTTACGGTTTTTCCTCCTCAATTTATAACGAAAAATAAATGGACTCCTAAAATCCAAAAAGACAATAAATACAAAGAATGACCAAGGTGCATGTATTGACACATTAAAGAACCTTTAATATAGGTCTTCAATGTGGCATTGGTAAAATAAAAAACATAGCTAGAACCTGGAAAAAGCAGTAGGCTGACATTGAAAAGACTAGTCGAAAGGGTCGAAAGGGTCGCAATGGTCGGAGGGATCGCACGGGTCCAACATATTTTGATTTGAGCTGTACTTTCAAAATTTTATTCATATTATTTGTAAATAATTTGTAAATAATAAATTAGTATCGCAGGGGTCCAAGGGTCGCAGAAGGACAAGGGTCGCAGGGGTCCAAGGGTCGCAGAGGAACAAGGGTCGAAGAGGGACAAGGGTCGCAGGGGTCCAAGGGTCGCAGAGGAACAAGGGTCGCAGAGGGACAAGGGTCGCAGGGTCAAACTGGGTCATTGGGTCGTGAGGTCGCAGGGGTAATTTGGGAATATCAACATTTATAAGGGTATTTTTGAAGTTAAAAATTTTTTCTTTTTTGGAAAGGGTATTTTTGAAGTTTTTTGGCCCTACGAGGGTATTTTTGAAGTTACCCTTGTTGGTTGTATATCTTTCTTCACTTATCCGAAGTGTGATCGTTCACAATTTGATCAACAACAAGGTAATAGCCGAAATAACGAATCTATGAATACCAAATTTGCTTAAAAACAATCTTATGGGCATGACTTTTCTTTTGGATTCTCTCAAACCCTTTTTCCTGATGAATATTCCTTGATAGGAATCGGAATTCTATTTTGTTGTGATTTCATGTATAATTTGTTAATTTTTCCTCCAAGTTTTAAATTTCGAAGGATCGGATCACTCGACTCGAGTATTACATAACTCCAACGAGAGATGGAGGACTCGACCGAGAGAAGAAGCAGCTTGGCCGAACGTACTTTAGTTTTACGAATTTTAGAGCTAAGACTTATTAGACGCTCGACCAAATGGTTCTACCGCTCGATCGAATGGTTCTAACGCTCAACCAAACTTTTTTACCGTGTATTATTTAATTAGCTTATTTTATTTAGTTTTTCTCTATTATTTGGTCCTTATAAATAAGTGACTCATTGTATAGACTCTTGAATAAATTTTTAATCAATTGAGATTATCTTTTTCTTCCTAATTCTTGATATTTAGCTATAGAACTCTTGGAGAGATTCTAAGTGTTCACCAAGTTATCAACACTAGATCAAAAGGGTTATAACCTCGTCCGCTAAGTTTCGGTTTTCTAGTCGGGTTGTAATTAGAGTTTCAGACGCCCTTCTTTAGAAAAGACAAGTTAAAGGTTTTACGATATAGTTTCGAGGAAGGTTTCAATGTGATTCCATACACATAACGAGAGAACGGTATTCTAGGTTCCTATCAAGTGGTATCAGAGCTTCGTTCTTGTCTATCTTATCCATTTTTCTTTCGTTTAGTTTAGCCTATCAATTTTTTCTTTTTATTTCATTTGATTCAGTTTAGTTAAGTTCATTTTTGTCACTGTAAAAAAAAGAAAAAAACAAAAAAAAAGAAAATGAAGAAAGAAAAAATAAAAACAACAAAAAAGGAAGAAAATTAAATAAAACGAAAGAAGAGGAAAAAAGAACAAACACAAAAAAAATGAAGAAAAAAAAGGATAATTATCAAACTGTAAAAAAGAAAACAGAGAAAAATAAAAAATAGAAATGTGTTAGATTAGGAATCTTATATGTAGTGATGACTCTATAAAGTTCTCGAGTTCTAAACTAAATCGAATAAGAGAATCTGAGGAATAGACAAGAGAGCGAGTGAAAATCGAGCAAAATACTTTTTGAGGGATCGTGAGATTTGTTCATTTCCTTTCCATTCTTTATTTCTATTCGATTGACTTTATTTGTTTTTGTATCTATTTATGTGATGCCTACTACAGAAGTGTTGTGGCGTCATTCGCTCAGTGTGAGATTTTTTAGTCGATTTGTAATTTAAGTTTGGGGCATTCTTCTTTAGGGAAGACAAATTACAAGTTCTAGTATCGAGTTGCTTGGTGTAGTCTGATTTCATCCATCTAATAAGAGAAGTCGGTCTAGTTCAATATCAAATGGTATCAAAGCCACGTTTTGCATTACTCTATTAACTTTATTTTATTTTTTCTATTTAATTTATTTTAGTTTTATTTTAGTGTAGCTTTTATGGAAAAAATAAACTAGGTAGAGAAAAAAAGAAAAGAAAAGCGAAGAAAAACAAACAAAACAAAGAAAAGAAAAATGAAGAAATAAAAAGAAAATGAAAAGTAAAAGGAAAAATGCCAAAAACTAAAAAATGGAATAGAGAAAAATAATGTGTTAGATAAGAAATATAAATTACTTAGATTGTAAATTTTAGATATAGTGGCTACGATGTAAGCTTTAATGTTAAGATTCTATATGAATTCGTTGATTTTAAACTCAAGTTTTTTCTTGAGTTTTAAACTAAATCGAATAATAGAAGCAAAAGAAAAGATATAAAAACGACTGAAACATCGAATGAAACACCTTCCGAGACATCATGAGCTTCGTTCATCACGTTTTCATTCATCTTTTATGTTTTTGCTAATTTTTCCTGTTTGTAATTATATCTTTGATATCAACTTTATGATACCATCACGATGAATGAATGTAATTGGAGGAATAATGATGTTGCATACATAAATCCATTATCATCCATCGACATCTTCACCGGTTGAAAGGCACTACTCGTGGAATTTTCAGGCACAATCGAGGAGAATACTACCTATTATTGGAAATCCAAAGCATATAGTGGATGCATAAGTATACACAAAACTTCTGGAACCACAAAATATCCATTGACTAAGGAATCGAGGAGGGGATAATATCAGGCTGGAAATCTTGCCATTCATAGGACATAGCGATTTGGTAGCTTAGAATGAGTGAGAAAAACCGATATGGCTTTGAATTGTCATCAGGATTGCGATCTAGAGAAAGTGAACATCATTTTGACGGATTTCAGTGAGTATCCGTTTGCATGGTGGGATAAACTCAATCGTTCAAGTTGGAGTACGAATAGAAATAAATAGTGACTTAGGAAGAATTACATGTTGTAAGATGGTGATCTGTATCTACTTATTATTATATAGAGAAGAGTCAATCTCTACAACGATTGGTGTAAGACAGCCAAAGCCTGGAAGACTCTTATAATGAGACATCCAGACCGAGAGGTATCAAACAAAATCCCTATGAGTAACAAGAATATTTTTTGTCTCAAATATCAGGATTGAGATAATTATACCATATATTGTCCAATGACATGAATCATGTTGGTATAGACGGATGGTGAATATAAGATAAAATTAGATGGTAACGTGGTACAAGGGGTTGACCATATGTGTCACAACTTAGATGAGATTTCTGAGGAACATGAAGTAGCAAAGGAAGAATCACTTGTTGCGCGACAAAACTCGAAAGTACACGCCATAGATGATACAATGGAGTAAATACTAAGTGATAGAAGGTGTAAAAATATGATTGATCATGAGGTAGATCACAACAAAAATAGTTGTATCTTGAAAGAAACATAGATAAAGGTTTGTGAGAGCACACTCGTGAGGATAATGTTTTTTCTATGATTGTGAGAGAGAACATGACCTTTTTACATCACTTGATGAATTTGGTTATGTAGAAAAAGGTGTTGCTCCTTAAGAAATTAATTCATTTTGTGTCTAGTTTTATTCATAATTCATTGGGTTATCGAGACGATTTTTAGAAAAAGGAACCATTGGATAAAGAGGGGGACTAGATGTGGTGTAAACAATCTTCCAACCGCGAGATGTGGTGCGAGTGTATATGTGCACATAAATGCTCATACAAAGGAACGAATCACATCTTCTTATGTAATTTAAGAGTCTGCAAAATGCATTAACTCTAACACCTACAAAAGTGAGTAATCAGGTGAAGACATTGTCCATTCAATTTTTGATGCAATTGACTTGCATCATTTTAGTTCAAATGAATGACTGGATTTGATGATAAATCTTTTTAAAAGAGGTGGGAATGATAAGAACGATGTCTTGGACCTTCCAGAAGTTGTACGGGAACCAACACTTAGGGCAAAAGCAAAGGGGACTTCAAAATGTGTTCGCTGAAATGGACAAGAAAATATGGAAAACGGTCCCACAAGAACTTAAGGGAGCATTGAATCAAGAATATAAAAAGCCCCTACAAGGAAAGAAGGTTGAGCATGAGAAAAAAGTTGGTGAACCTGAAGACGCTTGACTAGAGTGAACTCTTTAAACCAATGTATGCATGGAATCGTTTATCGCTTGGTCTGAGCGACGGTGTACTTGATCCAAATGAACCTGTGGGATAAAAGGATCATTCTAAGGAATACAACACTATGATACACGCCATGGGTATTGGATCTCGAAATGTGTATAAAGAATCTGTTAATTCAATCACTTGAATAGGATACTTCGATCAAGGAGGATTTCTTGATTAGCCTAATAAGGACACTCCTTAAGAAAGTTTTCCGTTGACGATGGATGATAGTGGAGGATCTCTTGATTGGCCTAAGGGCTATCTTCAAAATTCGTTCGAGAATGGTAGAAATTGTAAATTGATATGATTTGTCTTATTGAATCCTCAAAACCAAATACAATTGTATATGTAGATACAAGAAGTGGAGCACCCGATCGGGCGTCTTCAGTGTGCCCGATCGGGCAGAGGTAGATACAAGAAGTAGAAAGATAGAAAACCCTAATAGTATGAGAAATTACATAAATACCCTTACTTCTTATATGCCCCCTCAAGATGGAGCACCATCGGTGATTCCAATCTTGTGACAAAGTGACACGAACGGTTGACGAGATAGGGGTTTTGTGAGCAAATCCGCAAACTGATCAGCCGAGCTAACATGAGATACTCTGAGGATGCCTCCTTGGACTTGTTGCCGAACAAAGTGATAATCCAAGGCAAGATGCTTCATGCAAGAATGGAAGACAGGATTTGCACTCAGATATGTGGCACCAATGTTGTCACAGTATATTACCGGGGGTTCAGGCATAGGCACTCCAAGTTCCGTCAAGAGAGAAGTGATCCAGCGAAGTTCGGCGGCGGTATCCGCTATAGAGTGATATTCCGCTTCTGTGGATGAGCGGACTGTGAACTTCTGCTTCCTCGAGGACCATGAAATTGGATGGCTACCGATGTAGACAATGTATGTCCCGGTAGAGATATATTCATCACGATCCCCTGCCCAATCTGCATCACTGAAGGCATGGAGAGATGAGGTATTACACGTGGAGAAGAAGATGCCACGATCCCTAGTACCAACCAAATACCGAAGTACCCTTTTGAGAGCTTGAAGATGTTCTGTTGTCGGTGCATGCATGTATTGGGATATACGGTTGACAACAAAACTGATGTCTGGTCGCGTAAGCGTGAGGTATTGGAGGCTACCCACAATTGTCCGATAGGCTGTGGGGTCGTCTAATTTGTCATTTGCCGTCAATGAGAGACGCAAGTTCGGAGCCATCGGTGTTGTAACGGATTTGGCATCTGAAAATTTTGCTTTGTCAAGGATATCATTGATGTATTTGCGTTGAGTGAGGCGCAAACCCGAGGCAGTCCGTGTGGCTTCAATTCCAAGAAAATAAGAGAGATCACCCAAGTCTTTGATGGAGAAGCGACGGCCTAGGGCGGTGGTGAAGCATTGGACAGCCGTGGGATTGCTTCCTGTGACCACAAGATCATCCACATAGACAAGAACATATATGGTTACCTCAGTGTTGCGGAGAATGAACAATGATGCATCCGCGAGAGAGTTGACAAAGCCTTGGCCAAGTAGGAACTCTCGTAATTCGGAATACCACGCCCGGGGAGCTTGTTTTAGACCGTAGAGAGCTTTGTGAAGTTTGCAAATGTG